>CM029381.1:23460874-23552643 GCA_017165825.1 Hepsetus odoe | reverse complement strand
AGAGAGAGAGAGAGAGAGAGAGAGAGAGAGAGAGAGAGAGAGCCAGAGAGAGAGAGAGAGAGAGAGAGAGAGAAGAAACAGAATTCTCAGTAAATCATTCAGGCTTACCGTTGAGTTGAACTAGCTCATGGTAGTCAGTTAATAAACTCCAGCAGGTTTGGCATCAGGCAGAGCAGTAACTCAGACCCACTAAACTCTTCTGTGTGTCAGTTCATCTTTAACTGGAAGTGACTGCCCTGTGTCTGTGTGTGTGTGAGTGTGTGTCTGTGAGACCACGCCCCCTGCTCCAGGACTGACTGTTAGTGATATAAGACTTATTCAATACTCTTATTATAAAAGCGTTCAAGGAAAAAGCACCTCTGTAAAATCATCCATTTCATAAAACCATGTTTTAGTTTCATTATAACTTGTTACTGGAACAGTAACAAGTTGTTTGCTTGTTTGTTTTTTTGTTCATTCATATACTGGCAGGAGGAAGAGGAAAAAGCAAGGAGAGAATGTGGGAGAGCGTGAAAGAGAATGATAGAAAGAGATAAAAGATGAGTGAAAGAACATGACAGCATGAGACGGGGGGATGGAAGGAGGTTACGGAAGAGAAAGTGATACTGAGAAAAGGACAGAGAAAAAGAGAAAGTAAGGTAGCAAAATAAAAAGGGGTGGGTGGGTAGAAAGAAAGAAAAGTGAGGATTATGTCAGATCCTAGGCATTAATATTCAGATCCCAGGCTGTCCAGCATAGATCCACAGCAACATTGTTTTGTGTGTGTGTGTGTGTGTGTGCGTGTGTGTGTGTGTGTGTGTGTGTGCGTGTGTGTGTGTGTGTGTGTGTGTGTCTGTCTGTTTGTGGTCTGGACTGTTTGTGGTCTGGAAATCTTGTGCCAGCAAATCATTAGGAGTGAAGTCTTCTGGTAATTGTGTAAAGATGGGTTTTGCTTCAAACTGCTACCTGCAGCTTTTCTGAACGGTTTAATCAAATGTGAAAATCTGAACCAGGGTCACTAGAGGTCACACACTGGTGTCCAGGCATAACCACCTCCCAGCTCGCGAGGGCCTTGCTAATCAACCTGTTTTGAATCAGGTGTGTTTGACTCCACAGAACACTATATAACTCATCTGATTGGTTCATTGATCTAACTTCAAAGATGTGCAAAAAGGCAATATTGTTTCATAAAAGCTTTTAAATGAGCAAAATTTTTTCATTTACCAACAACACTTTAGGGCCACGCTCACAGCAACAAGGTCCTGGGTTTTATTCCCAGGAGGGACAGTCCGGGACCCCGTCTCTGTGTGTGTTTCCACCGGGAGCTCCAGGTACCTCCCGCTGTCCAAAGACCTTCATGTCAGGTGAACTGGAGATACTAAATTGCCACCAAAGTGTCAGTGTGTGTGTGAGTGTGTGAGTGTGTGTTTGTCCTGCTATTTCCAGAATTTTGTAATATTCTCTGAACATATGCAATATATTTGAGTTCTGTAAGGGTTAAATGACCAACAACATTCATGTATTTTTCATGTCTGTCCAAAAAAGTTAAGTCAAGACAGTTTTATGTTCAAAAAGCAGATTTACAGAACCCGGGTCTGAGCCCCAGGTGAGGAACCCGAGTGGGACAGAGGCAGAACTCCCTAAAACTGGAGGAAAATACCTTGGGAGGAACCAAGATTCAAAAGGGGAACCCATCCTCCTCTGTCCGACACTGGATATCAAGAAGGAAAAGATATTTAATGGGGCTTCCTGCAAGCTTTAGCTACTTTTCACATGCACAGATCTGGGACTTCAGAGCCTCACAGTTTGGTCACGTGACTTTCGAAACTGGGACTAAGAGAGTGAAGGATGACTGTGAAATGACAGCAGGGGTTTTCATCTTTAACTGAAGAGATGATGGCATGATAAACCACCTAATTTCAGTCCTCTGCAATAACTCAGCCTGTGTCCAGTATGGCTGGGAATTTTGAATTCTGACACCTCCATCAAAGAATCGCACCTTTCTGGAACACGCATGTTCACTCTGTGGGCTTTCATATCTGATCCACTGATCAGGTTCTTCCTTTACATGATGGAGTTTCCACACATGGAATTCAGTGTTCGTTCCATGTAGCCGTGGGGTTTAATTTGGTTTAGATCCTGGTTGTGATTATCAGGCTCATCACTTTGGTTTGGAGATGGGATTTCTCAGCCTCGGCCATCAGCATGGGTCAGCGTTCGTTTCCTGGAAGACGATCCTCTCGAATATCACTGGAAATATATCACAAAGCATTTCACAGCTTCATGACATCCAGTCCCGGCAGAGAAGTTCCTTGTGTCATCATTATTCATCATCGCGTTGAATTAAGGAAGCCTCCTGCATTAGGATTTCAGTAGAGTGGCTTTTCTCAAGCCTGGTCCTGGAGTCTCCCCTGCGCTGCACATTTAGTGCTTTCCCTGCTCCCAGTATGACAGTCCACTGAAGACATGCCTTCCTTTAAAAAGAACCCATTAATGCAGGAAACTGCCACCGTAGAAAGGCACGGGAACTAAGTGATTAAGTTGTGGCCGCTTCTTAATAAGTTGTGGGAACAAGATGAATTAAGGGTAGTTCAGAAATGGTCTTACTAAGGTACGGGAATTAAACCAAGTTGTGGCCACTATTTAGAAATGGAAATGGAAGATAATTAAGTCGTGATTCTTTTTAAGTTGTGGGCATTAATTAAGGCAGCGGACGATGTGATAGAGTATTCATTTATGATGGTAAAACAAATAGTTTGGGGGAAAAACATTTTTCCCCTTACGCTTGATCAACGGGTCTCAATTGTTTCCTGTTACCCCCTTCCTGGAAGCGATTGACCTTTCATCCACCAACTCACCCCCCCACCCTCCAAAGTTTTCAGTCTGGATTGCTCTTTTGCACAAGAAAAAAGCCTTTCGTGCACTTCAGCTTTTCTCTCTTTTTTGAAGTTTGGCTCATATTGACTTCCTTTCTCAGACGTTGAGCTCTTTTTTCCTGTCCGATTTTAACCTCCCATTTGTTTTGCTGTGCTGAATAAAAAAAAAATGAGTTAATTAATTAAACTTTGGTACATATTACTCACCTGTAGTACCCACCGTCCCTCGGGGGAGCCACTGTCCAAGAAGCCAATCGGCCGATTTGCTTGATATGATCCTTTTTCTTTAGCACTGAAGGTATGATAATAATACTGATTGCGCACAAGAGTCACTAAAACCGGCCCGAATCACTTCTTTAAAAAAACTTCAAAACGAAGATCTTCTCAAAGTTGGCCCGGACTTAAAGGACCCAGTCCTCTACTTTCTGACTTTTCTCATTTTCTAGTGACAGTAAGTCAAGCTGTGTCCTAATCCACATCCACATGTCCTTTTAGGGAGGAGTGGATGCAGGTTGAGCAGGCTGAGTTGTTTCGGTGATGAAGTTTTACAGAAACAATGTGGCGTTTAAAGCTTCACTAAGTTCCAGTGTTTGTTAGAACCTGCTTTGCAGTTCTAAACTAATGAATCAACATTTACCCTCCAGAAATGCATTAAAAGTTGATTAACATTTCAAGCAAAGGGAAAAAAGAGTGATTTTTCCCTGAACAACTTCCCCTTATCTTTCATTGAACCATTCCGTTAAGCCATGACTCACGAGCGAATCAATTCAGCACCTTTGGCACGAGTTGGATCGGTGTTTGTGATCCATAATTAATCATCCAAAATCTTACAGATGTTCTCATGGATGAATGCAACCAAACTGACAGCAATCTTCCAACATCTAAAGCCTTTCTAGAAGCTTCTGCAGCAAAGGGGGACAAAAACATCTGTGAAAAGTGAAACATAGTGAAACAAGGCACAGCACATAGTGAAACTCATTGAAGGTTTTTCAATGTGGGATGGCGGTGGTCTAGTGGTAGGGCCTACAGACTGGATTCGAATCCCCCCTCCAGCACTACCACCACTGGATCCCTGAGCAAGACCCTGAACCCTGAGTGTCTCCAGGTGGACTGTCCCAGTAATCAGGACATGGACGTCGCTCTGGATAAGAGCGTCTACGAAATGCTGTACATGTAAACTCAATCTCTGCATTTCAACCACACACAATATGCAGCTATATACAGTGCCCAGGAAGCAGTGATGGGGACAGCACCTTGCTCAAGGGTACCTCTGGGCAACTTATTGGTTTGTGATTTAAACCCACAACCTTCCGACCCTGAGGCCAACTCCCTAAACACTACGCCAAGGCTGCTTCCTATTGACCTAGTTTTATTAGGAGATGCTGAAGGAGATGCTATCTATCAGGGATGATTTTTCACATGAAGGTCAAGGCTTTAGGTTAATGAATAGTTTCTAAGCCCAGGCTGAGCATAAATTCTTTTAAGATGAAATAAAACCTTCTGTGCACTCAACCCATCAACTTTTCCCCAAGCCCTAAAATGAAACGTGTTGATGCAGGGAGACTCCCGTTGACTGAAAATCATCACTACTGGTAAATGGGAAGAGCTGATGGTCCTTTCTAGATCAACCGAAGGAGATTCAGTGTAGCAGAGGTATTTCACAACCCAGAACATTGGGCAATCCTCAGTTTCATGATAATGTGTTTAAACCAAGCCAAAGCCTTTTGGGGAAATTAAATAATTACTTTCTCTTTGGTTTCCCAAGAAGAGAAACGTCAGTCGGAGCTAAAGGTTTTTTTCCTGCATGACTAAGACTTCAAAGAAATAAATCAAATTAAAGAGATTTCACTGTTTTGGTCACCGTATTACAGAACCAGAATTGATGGAGCACTATTACAACAAAGGCTCGGATAATCTCCCTAAAAACGCCTTACACCTTTCTGCTGTTAATACCCCTCCTCTGCTGGATGAGAAGGTGCCAGCAAATATTTGGACACAACCACCTGATTTTTCACATTACAGTCAGATTACAGAAGAAGTTTCCCATCAGAAATAAAAACATCATTCAATATTGTTTCAAATAAAGTTTTAATTCCACATTAAAACTCAGAGTCATTCTGGAGAAATGCTACATTTGGAGTAGCAGCTGAGTGAAGCTGGAAGAATGACAAGAACAGGAACTTTATATGGATAAATCTCTGAAGTAGGTTTAGTTGAAACATTTTTAATGGAGTTTAAAAATCACAAAGCTCACACAAGTTTTGCTCAAATCCATCCATTAAAAGTAGCCAGCCAGACAGACAGATAATCAGATAGATAGATAGATAGATAGATAGATAGATAGATAGATGACAGACAATCAGACAGATAGATCTTGGGCCCAACTCCATAATCACTAGGCCACCACTGCCCCAGATATTCATATCTTTCAGGGATGACATCACAGGATGAGCTCGCAGAGAAGGATGATTGCAAAACTGGAGAACATTGAGCGACTCTGCCCATTCCTTCGAGGGACGACGCTTTCAGGGTCAACAGCACCTCCCCCCACCATGCTGCCAAACCTCCATCCTCTCAGAAAGAGCAATTTTGAGATTTTGCAGACAGAAGAGTCACACATGATGCATCGCTGAACGTTTCCACACGTTTCAGACCACAATTCCACACCGCCCCCTCTCCTCTGAAAGGGAATGAATCAGTCAGTGTTTTTCTGCTTCATGATCTAATCATTTATCATTTATATAATCTATATAATCCTATCTATCTATCTATTTATCTATCTGTCTATCTATCTATCTATCTATCTATCTATCTATCTATCTATTTATCTACCAGTCCACCCATCCATCTATTAGTCTTTCTGTTTTTCCATATATAATACATGCACATTACATTCAGCCAGAAGAGTTATCAGGAGAATTATATGCACAAACTGGGTTTTTGAATATGGAACAAACACACTTTTTGGGATTTTGGCATTATTTTATCACAAAACACATGGTTGGCCATAGCGGTACCTATAAAACATGATCAGAATAAGGCATCACGCTTGTGAAGAGCAGATTTGAACAGCAGGAGTGTTTAGTTTATTGTTAAGAACTAGTTCTAGGGAACGTTTTATTTCTTTTTGGGCGTGCTTGTTGCAGTTGAGCTTTGCAGTAAAAAGAGCCTTGTTGTTCCAAAAACAGTGAAACTCTGCCCTCTTGTGTGAGTAAGGAGAGTCTGATGATGTAGGACGGGTGTAGGCACTTCTGCACCCACTGGAACTTCCTTAATACCAAGATTACTGTATTTTAGAAGTGCTTCTAATAATAAGACAAAAAATATGTAAACTGTTTGTGTTTATTGATTTCTTTAATTTAAATATTTGTTTAAAAAAAACAAAAAATGAAAATATCGCAAGTAAAATGGACTAGAAAACCAACCATTCTTTACAAAAACACCTTTAAAGATTAAACTTGGCTGGAGACATAAAATTGACATTGGTGTGGGGACGGTACCTTGCTCAAATATACCTCAGGATAACCTACTGGTCCAGGACTCTAGAACCTACTATCCTGCAATTATGGTGCTTAATCCCAAAACACTAGTACCAACTTTTGGGAGGGGATCAAATGCTCTAAATAATATTAAACATAATTAAAAAACATAGTGAATATATAAAATACTCTTAACATCACTGTAAGAACTGCAGGAAGCCTTTGGCCATGTTATACCCTACAAATAAAAGTTTGTTTTAACCCAAAAAGTTAACCTTAAAACGTTTTTGTTAATTTTGTTCATCAACAGATAATATCTCAACAGAGTTATGGTGTTTTACATTTTGTTGCCTTGTTATTTGATGCGTTGACGTTTTAATTAAAAATATTCTTTTTTTAATGAAATTGAAAATCGTTAGGAAACAAGGTTGCTTACTTTTTAAAGTGGAAAATGGATTTTTAAAATCAAAAATGCAAAAACAATTGTAATATAGAATAATTAACATTGAATTAATAATAAAATAGAAAAGGTATCTTTGATCGATTACTTTCTGAAACAAGTGCATCCAGGTCATCAATAGGCCTCTTCACATTCCCAACACTGTTGAGAAGAAAACAAAAACAGAACTGCGTCTCAACAAATGTGTTGGTAACACTTTCTAAGCATTGTGCATTTCTCATGTGCTGGAAAAGAGTGATATAAGAGTGATATTGAGTAATATATACCCTTATATAATATATATAGACAAAACATGAAATGTCTTGGGCTCATTTACATTTACGGCATTTAGCAGACGCTCTTATCCAAAGCGACTTACATGTCCTAGTTACAGGGACAGTCCCCCTGGAGCAACTCAGGGTTCAGGGTCTTGCTCAGGGACCCAGTGGTGGTAGTGCTAGAGGTGGGATTCGAACCGGGGACCTCTTGATCCAGAGGTCCATAGGCAAGTACCCTACCACTAGACCACCACCACCCTGACACCCTGACTGCTCATGCTCTCTGCAATGAAAAAGTCAGTAAATTTAAGATCCTTTTTAACATTCCATCTTTTTGCAGAGGTTATAAATACATTTATAAAGCAGCATAAATACAGGATTCAAAGAATATAAATAGCATTTTTCTAATTTGCTGTTTAATAATCTTTATGTTAGGTATTCGTTGAATACAGTATTTGTTCACACCTCTTGGCAAAGACAGAATACTTGAGTGTGAATGAAAGGTTGGACAGTGGAGTGGTGGGGATGGACAGAGTAGCGTTGACAAAGGTGGAGGAGTTTAAATACTTGGGATCAAAAGTTCAGAGTAACGGAGAGTGTGGAAGAGAGGAGAAGAAGAGAGTGAAGGCAGGTTGGAATGGATGGAGAAGAGTGACAGGAGTGATTTGTGACAGACGGGTACCAGCGAGAGTAAAAGGGAAGGTTTACAGGACAGCAGTTTATCATCTTATTTTTCTCCCGACCTGAACTTCAGATCAGCTCCATCAGACTGGATCTTCTGCAGGAGCTGCTGCCACGAAGATGAAAGCTTCCCCCACTCAAACAGACCCACCATTAGCTCATGAACCTCCATTCACACACACCAGTGGGCTCTTTAACTGGAACGCATGCTTACTGTAAATGATCACTATAAGGGTTTTTCTCTTTCATTCTTTCCATTTTATTTCCGGTGTCGACCAGTGAAGAAGGGGTTCCCCTTTTGGGTCTTGGTTTCTCCCAAGGTTTCTTCCTCATGTTTGGGGAGATCTGCCTCTGTCGCCCTCGGTTTACCCAACTGGGGCTCAGACTGGATTCTGTAAAGCTGCTTTGTGACAACAGCAATTGTAAAAAGAGCTTTATAAATAAAGTTGACTTGACTTGACTAGACTAGTAAGACCAGCTACATTGTATGGGTTGGAGACGGTGGCACTGATGAAAAGACAGGGAGCGGAGCTGGAGGTGTCAGAGTTAAAGATGCTGAGATGTTCGTTGGGTGTGGCAAGATTGGACAGGATTAGAAATGAGTATATTAGAGGGACAGAACAGGTTGGACGTGTCGGAGACAAAGTTAGAGAAGCAAGGTTGCGTCGGTTTGGACGTGTCCAGAGGAGAGACGGGGATTATATTGGAAGGAGGATGTTGAAGATGGAGTTGCCAGGAAAGAGGAGAAGAGGAAGACCAAAGAGGAGGTTTATTGATGTGGTGAGAGAGGACATGCAGGTGGTCAGTTTGAAGAAGGAAGATGCAGAGGACCAGAAGAAATGGAAACGGATGATACGCTGTGGTGACCCATAATTGGAAGCAGAAGAAGAAGTTTACACTTTTTAGAACTTACTATAAGATTGATTTGGTCTTCTTCTCTCTCATTTAATATAGCTGCATTTAATCCTTCTTCTCCTCCACCTACAGGTGTGTCCTTTTTCAGTTCTCGTTCTCTGCTTTCTTTTTCTATCATCCACAGTTCTTTCTCTTTAGTGTCCACTTGTTTTTCTCTGGCCTGCAGTTCCTCACTTCTCTGTCTCATCTGTTGTTCCAGCTCCAGTTTTTCACACATTTGCTCCTCTCGAGCCTGTAGATCTTTCAGCTTCTGTTCTTTTTCCCTCTCTTTGTATTCCTCCACTTCTCTTTGAAGTTTCGAGCTTTGGTCTTTTGAGTCCTTCAGCTCCTTCCTTACCTGATGCTCATTGTGTCTGGATACATCCAGCTCTTTAATTGTTTCACTTTCAGAGAGTTTGGATGCTTCCAGCTTTTCTCTCAGATCTGTTTCTGCTTGTCTCTGTGCATCCAGCTCCTTCCTTACCTGAAGCTCATTGTGTCTGGATACTTCCAGCTCCTTTCTGAACTCAGTCTCCTTCAGTTGTGACTCTGATTTGATGTCTTGCAGCTCCTTAATCAGAGTATTTTCCTTACGTAATTGATCATGAATTCTTTTACTTTCCCAAGATTCAAAACACATTTTCATCAGATTTTCATAAGACTGCTGAACAAAGAATCTGGTTTTCTTTCTCGCGGTCATTGTGTCGATTGCACCTAAAAGCCCCTCCACGCTTTCATCAGTGTTTTCTAAATTGTAATATCTTCCCCGACACATCTGCACACAACGGTCCTTGTGAGCAGCCCTTGAAATATCCCTCTCTTGGGTATGAATAAATACTACCATGGAGTATTCCAAAGCTTCTGCTCCGAACACTGAGGATATGGCTTGTAGAAGATAATGCTCTTTTCCTGTAGCATGACCAGCTCGAATTACTAACAGAAAAGCATGTGGACCAGGGAACAGTGCTGATGTGCACACCTGGATCTCATGCCTGATGGTCTCTAGCCTGTCTGAGAAAAACCAGCCTGATGCCAAGTGCTCCATCCAGTATGAAGGAGTTGTGAAGATCGACACCTGTCTTCCATCAACAGTCCCCTCTGAAGCGTTACCTTTTCTTGGATCATGTGCATCTTCTCTGCGATCCTGCCTGAGGATAGCTTTAAGCAGAATCTCCACCCAGCAATGCAAGCCTGAGCCCTTCCTGCTCCTTGTGTGAACGGTCAGCTGTAAGAAAGAGATATAAATTTGAACCATTACGGAAAATGTTGGATTCTTCATTAATGACTGTGAAATAACAAAATGAAAATACTTGGGAACAGAGAGTTGTGTTACATTTGTGGATTTGCTTTGATTTGTCAAGAGGTTGGTGTTTTGATTTCTGCTGGCTTTCAATCCTGAAATGATTTGATTTATGAGAGGACTTCTAATTTTTAAGAAAGGTATAGGACTTGGAGTGATGGTTAATGGAAGGCTGGTCCCATGTATCCTAGATATCAGGTATCAGGGCCTGAGAGATCGTGGGAAGGGGCTGAATGATGAGGAGCAAGGCAGCTTCATCAAAAGCTGGACTGTTGGCAGGTAAGGATGAGAAAGACTACTTTGCTCTGATGGAGGCTACTACTACATCCTGAATGTTGTGATGGGCCCCATATGAGAAAAGTACTGATTGCTGGTTGGAGGAGTCAGTCTGGGTAGGTGGAGTTACCTACAGAAGTTTATGGCAGGGGTTATTTAGGTGGGCAGATGGAGGAAAACAGCCATTATACACATCCCACAGAGTCAGAAACCTACTGCCCTTAGTCACCATCTGCCGCGTGCCTAGTGGATTGTAACCTTTGCCCTGTGATTAATCATAATCTATTGCCACACCCCGATGTTAACAAATGTGATGTCTCCCATTAGTACATGCAGGGGGGGGGACCATTTGTCTCGTGCCTAGTGGATTGTTACAGTGTCCACCTTTTATTTTTTTTTTTACAGTGATCACCTTTGCCCTGTGTCTAGTCACAATCTACTGTCACACCCTGAGTTAGTAAATGTGATGTCTCCCATTAGTACATGCACTAAGGGGGGGTTTGAGTGAAGGTATGTCCTGTGCTGTGGAAGCATTAACAAGATAGTAAGAGTATACTGTCTAGTGGTGCTCTCATTATCAAAGATGCTTGAGTCTGGTGGGTGACCTAAGAAAGAAAAAGAAACTTTCCTGTAAATTGCACTTTTTTAATTGTAGTACCTCACTGGCAGTAGTGTTACGTGTGTATACTGTATACTATTCTTGCTGTCAGAACTTTCCTTCATTTTTCTCTGTCAATGAGTTCAATCAATCCCTGATAGTTCTCCAAATTCATTGTGCCCTACACCGATTCAAAGCACCCAGCGGTTGTGTTTCACTGTGTTTCTTAATGACAAATAGTCACTTTCACTTCAAATGTAAGAACAGAATCCCGCCCGGCTGCTTGGGGGAGACAGACCGACTTAGGAGAACAGGGAGAGATGCATTTTCACAATTTGAACTGGAAACCCAACGCATGCGCAACTTAAGTCCATCATTTCCATTATCAATCTAAAACAGTATTCACAACAATCTTTTTTTACAACTTGACGAGCATAAGTGAAAGTGACTATTTATCATCTGAAACCAGTACACAGTGAACCACAACAAAATTCTACCTCTGCATTTTACCCACACACACACAGTTAGGTGCACTGTCTCTGTTTCCATTATTAGAGTTACCAGAATTTGTTGGCCTAAATCTGACCCCAGAAGACCCAGCAGAAGTGGCTGGACACCATGAATTTGCATTCTTGCTTGCCCATCATCTCATGACCCAACAGAAAACATCCAGCCAGGAAGAGTTACAGCTCTACTTAGGCAGATGCACTCTTAGAGTGGGGAGCCTGGATGGGTGGGATATGAGGAAATATGGGTGGTAGTAAGGCAGGAATGTAAACAGTGAGAAGGCCTAAGCTAATGGTGGGAAAAGAGGGCAAAGGTGTTCTGAGAGAACAGGGGTTTCAGTGACAGCATTGAATATTATTGGTGGAAAACTATTATTAAGGATGGTTACATGCAAGAATTTTAGAGGGTTTTGAAGTATTTAAAGTCCAAAGATGGGATGACATTGGAGCTGCTCACTGGACACGCCTGCTGAAACTCTTCAGTAAATTGGTTGTGCTGCATCTCTCTGACTTAAGCTTGATTTTTTTGACTTTGTTTGGTTTCTGACTAGGCTCACTTCCAATTTTCCCGACGAGCAGCTATTTAAAGTGCCCATGGAGCAGTGATGGGGCCAGTACCTTGCTCAACGGTACCTCAGGGCAACCTACTGCTCTGGGAGTTTAACCTTTAATTTGCTGCACCCCCTCTCAGACCGAGAGCAACAAAAATACATAAAAGGAAAGCTTTCAACCTCAGAGTCCTTAATTTGTGATGACGTCTCTGAGTGTCCACCCCTTTTGGCCTTTTAGTTTTTAAAATTAATTTTTTTTAACTTTTTTTAAAACTATTTTTTTTCGCCAGTTTTAGAAGAAGTTATTTGGGTCCCTCATTCTTTTTGGCACACCCTCCCACAGTTTAAATAGTCTTTAGTAACACTGCGCTATAAGTTTAAATGGTGGGTAAAGGTTCGTGTTAAATCTGTGAGTGTGACGCAGGATTTAATTTCCAGGCCACGATCAGGAAATAAAGATCTCCTACCTTCAGAGAGCGGTCCCGAGATTCTGTATGTCAAACTAAAACTGTCGGCTCAGAGCAGCTCACGGTCGTTCGTCTTAAAAAAGCTTTGTCTTCTCTGTTTCAAACTAAAGCTACAGGTAAATGTTGAACCTGTACCCTGCATCCGCCTAACCTTCACTCTTCTGTACTGGAGCGTTTACTTTGATCAGGCCTACCATTCAAGGGCCAAAGGTCAAAGGCAAAGGAAATCTCCTTTACTCAACTGTAATTCAAGAACAAAAGTATAAACTAGGGGAGTAGGTATCTAATTACTGTAAGACTTGCAGCTTATCTCCATCAACACTCTGCCCTCAGGAATGAGAAATGGTGTAGAATGTCAATGAAGCCACCAGATGGAGACAAACCTCATCTTCGCCCAATGACGCTTCGCTACAGTTTTTCCCAAATCTGTGGGTTCATTGCTCAAATGAACAATAACATTTGCTAAACAGTAAGTGTGTTTCCCAAACAGGTTGGACAAACAGCACCATGTTTTTGGATTAAGCACAACAGCCCAGTTTAAAACTCTTAGCTTGGCTCAACAGTGTAAATCGTTCAAACCTTAGCAACTTTCTGGAATATCAATAGAAACTCTATATGGCAACATAAATCTTTACCTTTCACTTTCAGAAAATGCCTCCAAACTCATTGGATGGTTCTTCATCCTGCAACAAGATAGCGATCCCTAACATACTGCCAAGGCGAGGGTTTCTCAAGCAAAATGAGAAGTGTGAATGGCCAGTCAATCTTCGATTAAATCCAGCTGAGAATCCCTTCCTTACGCTGCAGAAGATGCTGCTAATATTGAAAACATCCATTCATTATCTACCACTTGTCCCAAACAGGGTTGCAGGGGGGTGCTGGTGTCCAACCCAGCACACAGAGGCGAGGACGGGGGCAGCGCCTGGACAGTCACCAGCCGCCATGGGAGCAGGACGGGGCGGCACCTTGCTCAATGCTGGAGTCCATCCAGCTCACGCCCAGAGCGAAGAGCGAGGACACACACTGGACAGTGCATGTATCGCAGAGAACAATGATGTTTCAGTGTGAGAAATATATCAAATCAGTTTGTTTTTTTTTATTTAAGGCTGAAATTATTTAGGACTCGTTTAAATTTTTTACAGTACAATGTAACACATTACTGGGTGTGGAAGAAAGGGTTCACGTTTACTATAGAATTTGTACTTTATTGTATTTTTAGACAGAGCAACTCATTGTGATATGGGAAACTGCAAGCATTGCAAAATTATTAAAAAAAATTATAACAAAATGTAAAAATGTGTCAGTCTCTGGACTGCAGTGCTGTATGGTGAATCCCAGCGCAGGCTTTCTGCACTTCCTGATGTTCCTGTATGTCATGCTGCAGATTTTCATCAGCATTATGTTCCTCATATACATCGCTCTCATTGGTGTGGGTCTGTGTATGGGTTGTATTTGCATCTAAGTCATTAAATTCTGAGATATAACAAGGGGGCTCGTCAAGGATATAAAATATGAATACTATAAACCTCAATAGCTACATTAAGTTAATTAAATTCACTTCATCTTGGGCACAACTGCATACAGACAAGTGGCAGTGGACACTTGAGGAGGTTGATCTTTTCGGTGTTGTTGCTGCTGTTTCGACCCAAAAATGATAAGTCATGGCAGGCAGTGAAAGTGTTAACTTGTCCAGCTGACACACATTTAACCTCTGCATTTAACCTACACACACATGCAGCAGGAGGCTATTTAAAGTCCCGAGAGAGCAGTGATGGGGATGGTACCTAACTCAGGGCAACCTAGTGGTCTGGGATTCAAACCCACGACCTTCTGATCCCAGGCACAAATCTAAACACTGAACCACAGCTCCCCATCCAGGATCTCCATCTCAATACACACAACATCTCCCTAGCCCTCAGACAACATCTGGCATTTTAATCAGTCATATAATTACGGTGGACATCCAGGGTTTGTGCATTGAATCGGTGGAGGAGCACAAATGCCTGGGTGTCCACATCAACAATAAACTGGACTGGTCCACCAACTTTTCTACTCACCAACCGCAAGGGCCTCAGTCGTCTACTGCTCGTATTTGAGGTCCTTTAGGAGTATGAAATCTTCTGAGTCAGCTATGCCGACTCTGTGGTGGCGTCGGCTGTTTTTACATGTGAGGTCTGCTGCCAGTGTGGAAGAGTCGCAGTGAGGGACAGAGGAAACTAAACAAACCTAGTCCAGAGGGCAGCTCTGTCTGGACTGTCCTCAAGTCCATCGAGCAGGTGGGGAGAAGGATGTTCTCCAAACTGCATCCATCATGGACAACACCTCCCACCCACTACGAGACACAGGAGCACTGAGCAGCTTGTTCAGCTGAACTCTTTACACCCGCGGTGTGGAGCTACCATGAGTCATTTTCCTACCTGCAGCAATAAGACTCAACAACTCATCATAACATTACATTACTTGTTTATTATTATATTTTATTATATATTATATTATATTATATATTATTATTGTATATTATTATTTTAGTGTATATTATTATTATTATTACATTTATTATTATTACATTTAGATTTTGCTACTTGTTTATTTATATTTATAATTTATTTAAAACTTATTTATTACCGTGTATTATTACTGTGTACTGTGTATATATAGTCACTAATTCTTATATATATATATATATATATATATATATATATATATAGATAGATAGATAGATGGATTATTTATTATTTACTATTTATAGCTCCTGTGCTTTCTCCTGTACTTGTTCCTCTTTCTTTATATCTCTATAATTTTTTATATATTTTTCTTTTCTTTTTCTGTACATCTGTCACTTTTATAAGAGCCCTGTAACGCCCAAATTTCCCATTCGTGGGATAATAAAAGATTACTCTACTCTCTACTCTACTATTAAGTGTTTTCTGCAGCCACATTCATCTTAAAAACTTATTTTAAAAACTTAAAAATCATATATATATAATTATATATATATTAATATGAATGTCTAAATGTAAACACTTCTGTAGTATTTTTGAGTATTTTGATCAATTCATTATTTTTCTGCATATATTCAAACTCCAAGCTGTAGAAACTTGAATGCTGATTGGATGTAAGCCGATCAGGTGAGGGGGGAGTGGCCGAAAGTGATGAACATCCTGTTTCAAGTTGTGAAGATTTTTAGCAGCTCCTTGCCCTCTTCAGGCAAAATGAGCCAAAAAAAGAGTGAGAACTGACTATGAAAAGTAAAACTGCAATAAGTATTTCAGAGTAATTAAAGCTCTCTTGAAATGTCTAAGATATTGTTGCAACAGCACAGAATCATCAAATGGTTTGTTGTAAAAAGATGCAAATGAACAGCCAAAGATTTGAGAAGAATCAAACGTGAAGCTCTCAGGAATCCATGATCCTTCAGTTCTGTCAAATTCCAGAACTGAACCTACCTGGAGTGTCCAGCAGAACAAGGTGCTCATTGCTCAGAGATGAGGACAAGGTAAGGGAGGCTGAACCTGACCACCACTGAACAAGACACATCAGTGGAAACATCAAGACTGGACCAAGAAAGATCTCTAGACAGATTTTTAAAGGTTTGGTGGATTAAGGAGACGAGAGTGCATGGTTCAGTAATGGACACAGAGCTCCACTTCCACTCAGACACCAGCAAGGTGGAGGTAGGGAACTGGTCTGGGCTAGTTGGACCTTTTCGAGTTGAAGACTCAAAATCAACTCCTAGACCTACAGCCAATTTTTAGAGACACTTTCCTCAAGCAGTGCTTCAGGAAAAAGTCTGCATCTTTCAAGAAAATCATGATGTTTCTGCAGGACGATGCTCCATCACATGCATAGAAGTTCTCCACTGCGTGGCCAGTAAAGGCCTTAAAGCTGAAACAATAATGACACGCCCTGTTCCTCTCCTGAACCTACACCCTGCTGAGAACTTCTGGAATTTCTTAAACTGGAGATTTACTGTGAAGGAGGAACAGTCCACCTCTCTGAACAGGGTCTGGGCAGAGCCATTAAAATGAATCCTCAAAATTCTCTCAAAATAAATCTTGTTGCCGTTCATAAAGAAACTGTTGTCCTCATACTAGACCCTCCAGGTTCCTTACCTCCTCTGTGTAGGTTCAGTAACTGAGACATGACCAACCAGTTGCAGCACTTTTTTATTATACGTTAACTAATTTAAAGTGCGTTGGGACAGCAGCAGGAATATGAGGTTGGATAAGACCTGAGCATTAATGGAGATAAGATCTGTACTGTAATGTTTTTTTCTCATTTCTCCTTGGAACAGCACATATGTCCTGAAGGACAGTGTTGTTGTCTTTCATTTTCAGTCCAGTCTCTGTACCTGAGCAGTTCTCCAGATCTTCCTGAAGGACAGTGTTGTTGTCTCTCATGTTCAGTCCAGTCTCTGTACCTGAGCAGTTTGATAGTTCTGTGTTGGTTAATCCACACACTGATCTACGTCTGAACCTTCAAGCAGAACAAAGCGTCTAACTTAAGACATGAAGCAGTGAAGAAACAGGTGCAGATGATTCCAGATGATCAGGTGATTCATTTACTGCTGATGCTAAACAATGAGTGGGTGGAACCCCTTCATTTAGAGCCTTGTATCTTTAGACACTTTGTAGCTTGGAGCACTAAAACATTACATTTAATCCTCAAAAGTGAAAAAGATTAGATCGTTTGACTGGAATAAGATGGTATTTTTGCACCAGGTGCAACAGGTGAAATAGAGAGAAATGAGGGTTGGAAGACAAAACATATCTGTCCATGAAAGTACAATTATGAAATGCATTTTCTCTTTCTTTCTTTCCTTTGTGTGTCGACCAAAGGAGGATGGGTTCCCATTTTAGGTCTTGGTTCCTCCAAGGGTTTCTTCCTGCTTTTTTGGGGAGTTTTTCCTTGTCTCTGTTGTAAAAAGCACTTTATAAATAAAGTTGACTTGACTTGTTTAGCCTACAGTAGTTTATGCCCACACACGTTTGGCAGCCAATCAGATCAGACTTCTGTTATGTTAATTAGAATCAAGGACTGTCACGGATTAGGTGTTTTGTGCACGATAGAGGGCGCTCTGTTCTGACTGAACACACCTGAGCTAATGAAGGCACAGGTGTGTTTCATTGGGGCTGACTATTTAAGCCCCGATGAGTCAGAACAGAGCGCAGCTCATTTGTTAGGCTTAGCCTACACTCTGTGGTGGTTTGGTTTGGTTTGGTTTGGTTTGGTTTGGTTTGGTTTGGTTTGGTTTGGTTTGGTTTAGGCTGCAGTTCCTTGATTTTGGTTAGGAACTGCAGTCCTTTGTTTTGTTTTGTAAATATAGCTAATAAAGTTACATTGCGAACTCCTGGCTCAGCATTGGCGTCCTCCCTACACCCTGCCACCGTTACAGAATGAGCCACCAGTACCTGGACGTCGCGAGCCACAAGGGCGAGCAGGAGCGCGTGTTGTGGGTGGCAGCGAACGTTGTCGAGCGGACGCTGCAGCTGATAAAGACCTGGGAGACAGAGGTGACTTCTCTAGACCTCCGCGAGCATCTGGACGGTGAGGAGTGGGTGCGACGGACGCCGACGGCCACGGCAAGGGAGCTTGAGCGCCATCTGAAGAATGCGACGTCGCTGCTCCCACTCGATATCATCCCAGATCCCGAGCTTCGCATGGATCGGTTTGCGCTTTGTCTCCGGATGCTGGTCTCCATGGCTGCAAGGGCGCAGCGCTATCTCGACACGCTGGACCGCGTGTTTTTTTCCGCAAGCGACATGGAAGGCGGGGCTTCGTTGACGGCTGGCGTTGCTCAACGTGGAAGCACGACTCCAACCGCGCCGCAAGCGACTCAACGCGGAAGCACGGCGCCAACCGCACAGCAAGCGGCTCAACCCGGAAGCACGTCGCCAACCGCACCGCAAGCAGCTCAACGCGGAAGCATGATGTCAACCGCGGCTCAACGCGGAGATTCAGCTCCGAAAGCGCCGCGCGCCAATAACCGCGATCCGACAGCAGAGAAAGCACCGCGCGCAGCTAATAGCAGGAACACGGCCAGCACAAATCACAAGAGGTTGGTAGCAAACGCGCCTTGCCTTGTTCAACGCGAAAGCACGGCGCCCAGCTCGCCGCAACGCGAAAGCACGGCGCCCAGCTCGCCGCAACGCGAAAGCACGGCGCCCAGCTCGCCGCAACGCGAAAGCACGGCACCCACCGAAAGGAACACCAGGAAGGCCGCCCGCAACAAAAGAAGCGAGGCAGTGGCAAAGAAGGTCGTTCCTGACACAGAGAGCTGGAGGACGGCAGAGACCGCGTCCTGCATCGTGCAACTGGGGAGGTCGACCAAGGAAGCCCTTCACAGCAAGGAAAGCGGCATCAAGGAGTCTATCCATAAACCCAGCTCCACTAAGCCATCCGCTGCACAGCAGACCGAGAAGGAGCAGCTCCAGGTTAGTGGGAAGTTTAGAATGAAAGTTCGGGTTCAGATGCAAATTGAACATGAGGCTGCAGTAACCATTCAGGCACAGGTGAGGAAGCATTTGAGCAGAAAGTACTACCTGAAGCTACTGTGGGCAGCCAGGACTGTTCAGCAACATTACCGAGCTAACAAGATGATGAAGCAAGAAATTAAGTCTTTGAAGGAGAAAACGATGGCTGCTGTTGTTCTGCAAGCCGCATTCCGAGGGATGAAGACCAGACAGACTCTGAAACAGAAGCACCAGGCTGCAACTGTGGTACAATGTGCTTACAGGGCTCACTGTGCTCGGACGCGATATTTATGCATCAAGTATGCTGCTATTGCCATCCAGCTTAGGTATCGCTCCACACTTGATGCCAGAAAGCAGAGGGAGGAATTCTTGAAATTGCGCTCTGCTGCAATGTTCCTGCAAGCCTGCTTTAGAGGTCAGAGGGTCAGAAGGGAGGTGATCCTGCAACATCAGGCAGCTTCCCTGATTCAGGCTGCATTCAGAAGACACTGGGAGGTAGTAAAGTACCAAGCCATAAGGGTGTCAGCCATCATCATTCAAAGACATTTTAGGTCCTACACTAAGGGTAAATTTGAACATGAGAGATTCCAGGTGTTGAGAAGGTCAGTGATATGCATCCAGGCAGCTTTTAGGGGTTTTTCTGTTCGAAAGAATGTTGCTGCAATGCACAAAGCTGCCACCATGATTCAGGCTGTAGTAAGAATGCACCAGCAAAGATTGGTTTTCAAGAAGCAGTGCTGGGCAGCAAGTGTTCTTCAGAGGAGGTTCAGAAGGTGGAAGCTTGGGCATCAACAAAAGCAGAGGTATCAGCTGTTCAGACATGCTGCAATTTGCTTGCAAAAGTCATTCAGAGGAAAGCAGGCAAGGGATCTGGCCAAACGGATCAGAGCTGCAAAGACAATCCAATCTCACCTCAGAGATGAACAAATCAGCTACATGAATGTTCAGCTCACTGAACAGAAGGAGTTGCTGACAGAGCTCTACCAGCAGCTGATGGCGAAAGAAGCCTCGATGCTACAGGTGAATGCCTCAGTCACGAATGAAGGGTTGAAACGCAAGGAAAGGATCACCTATCTGCTTCCTCAGCTGGAGAGGACCAAAGGACTCTTGTCCAGTTGCCAAGGGGAGATCGAAGCCATGGAAACAGAAAGAAAAGCTCTGGCTCAAGACAAAGGTGAACTTCAAGGAAAGAGCGCGAAATTCAGAGAAGGGAGAGCTGTCTCTAGAATAAAGCTGCACGCTGTGACGGCTGTCCAAAGAGAAAGGCTGGAAAGAACGGATGAACAGAGGAACCTAACTGTCTGCCAGACAATGAGGAAAGTTGAGACTCCAACCATTCAGGAGAAGCTGGAAGCTAAAATAGCCACTATGGAAGAACAACTGAATCAGACCAGAGCAGAGTTGAGACGGGTGCAGGACCACAACGTTGCTCTGCAGGCTGAACTGAGAGAAGCCCAAAGTGAGGCCAGTAAGCTCAGCGAGCTGGAGAAGCAGGTTAGAGGTATGGAAGCAAGATTGGCGATCTTCGAATCTCGACTCACTCCACAGACACCAGTGCATGCTGGGACTCTGGTGGTTAATGCCAGAGCGGAGCAGCTGAGGAACAGTCTGATGGAGAAGCCGGCAGAGATTCCAGAGGTTGAACAGCTGCATGATGACTCCCCACCTTTAGTTCACCCTCCGAGTTCAGCAGACTCGGAACAAGGTGGTTCGTAGAGGAATTCAAGTGGAACTTCTCGTAGTGGAACCAGGAGCTGGGATGCTGCCTCACTGAGCTCCAAGCAGCAGGGAAGTACGACCGAGAAGAGGAAGGAGCCAAAGGACATCAGCAATGACCTGCCTCAGTTTAAGGAAGTGAACGACAGCTTCTGTACTGTGGATTCTGTGATAAGAGACGTGAAGAACAAAGATGGCAAGGGTTGGAAACAGGGTTCGGACTATGTGAAAAAGACTTCCTCTTTGAACCCTTTAAGATTTAGCTCTCTTTCAGGTTTAGCTCTCTTTCAGGTTCCGCCAAGGCGAGGCGTTCCACTGAATCGGGCGATTCCTCCAGTGACTCTAGGGTCGGGTTCAGACATCAGTCAAAAGGGTGGACTGAACTGCTGGGATTCCCCTCACCACCACCAGCTGCCTCACATGTCTGGTCGGAGGTCCTTTTCGTGTATTTTGTGGACCTGACCGTACGTCCCAACAAGGGACTTTTGTCTTTGTAAAGTTTTGGTGTTCTTGGCCTCCCCCCAGAGGTTCGGCTGTGTTTGGCACTTCGGGAGCCGCGCCTTTTGGGGGGGGGTTCTGTCACGGATGAGGTGTTTTGTGCACGATAGAGGGCGCTCTGTTGACTATTTAAGCCCCGATGAGTCAGAACAGAGCGCGGCTCATTTGTTAGGCTTAGCCTACACTCTGTGGTGGTTTGGTTTGGTTTGGTTTAGGCTGCAGTTCCTTGATTTTGGTTAGGAACTGCAGTCCTTTGTTTTGTTTTGTAAATATAGCTAATAAAGTTACGTTGCGAACTCCTGGCTCAGCATTGGCGTCCTCCCTACACCCTGCCACCGTTACAAGGACACAGTCAAACAGTTTGTTTAATTCAGGGTCAAAGAGAAGCAATGAAATGGCCATTTCACACCATGACTGTTTTGGTACAAAAAAAACACAAAAAAATTGTAAGCAAAAGTCATCAAAGTTCCAACATACCAAAATGTATTTGGAACAAAACACAGCACACATTTGGCTAAATACTTATGTGAATGGGATGTTTTATTATTTTTTATTTTCAATGAATTTTCAAAATTCTCAGCAAACATTTATTTACTTCATCACTGTGGAATATTTTGTGTAGATAGATGAGAAAAAGTACATTTGAAACAATGTAAAAAACATAAAATGTAAAAAATTTAAAAAAATAAAGAGTTATTTGCCTGAAAAGAAAAGCAATTTACAGGGGCAGTGCTGGCCTGGTTGCAGATTCGAGTTCAGGACCAGTAGGTTCCCCTGAGGTACTGTCCCATCAATGCTCCCCAGATGCTTACAATCAGAAATAGTCACTTTCACTTCATTTTCATTCCTAATTAATCTGACAGTTTCAAGGCAAATCAGCTTTATTTATAAAGCACGTTCTACAACTGTTGCCATTGCAAAGCAGGGTTACAGAATCCAGGGCCGAGCCCTAGTGAGCAAGCTGAAAGCAGCAGTTAAAGCAAAAAAAACCTCTAAAATAAACCTATAAATAAATTCTAAATATTTATTTATAATTTAATTTATTCTAAATAAATAATTTTTTTTTCTAAATTAAATCTTTTTTTGGAAATAATTTGGTGAAGAATCTTCTTGAAATAGAAAAGAACATCAGCATCATTGGCATCATTGGAAATTTTAAAATCATATCAAGATTCCTTATACTTTCAGAAAATGTAACAATGTAAATTGTTATTAGAGGACAAAAATGCTTCTTTTGAGGCTTTTTTAAGAATGTAAACTAACCCTCTCAACAAGAAGTCTCAACAAGCTGTTGTTGTATCAGTAGGTTATCATTAAACTGGGGTTTAAATACACTGTGTGGTAATTTATTAGGCAAGTATTTTGAGGATTAATTTTAATCTGGAACAAATCCGGTGCTATCAGTCAATCTGTGTTAAAACCCTGAAACCTGAATGTTCTACAAAGAAAGGGTGAGTGTGAACATTCCCACGGGATACATATGTGTGTACAATTATATAAAACAATATAATAAACAACTCAAAATGTACAAATAAACATTTCTGACAAAAATAAATAAATCCAGTGACCAATACAGCTGCCCCTCTTTTCAATATCAGTCATTATCCTTCTGTTCATTAACTTTAAGTGCAGCAGCAATCACGGCCTCCCAGATTCTGTTCAGAGAGGTGGACTGTTTAATGTCCCATTTAAGAAGGTCCACAAGTTCTCAACAGGGTTTAGGTTCTATACTGTCAGCACACGCAGTGGAGAACTTCCATGCATGCATCGTCCTGCAGAAAAATCATGGTCTTCTTGAAAGATCTGATGTTTTCCTGAATCAACACTTGAAGAATGTTTCTCTCAAATCTGGCAGCAGGTCTGAGAGTTGATTTTGTGTCTTCAATCTGAAAAGGTCCAACTAGCTCATCTTCAGTAAAACCAGCCCATACCAGCTCCCCACCTCCACCTTTCTGTGGAGTCTGAGTGGAAGTGGAGCATTGTATCCATTACTGATCCAGTCATGGGCCCATCCAGCTGGTCCGTCCAGAGTCACTCTCATCTCATCTCCATCAACCTTTTAAAATCCTGTCTTCTGTGAGATGTTTCCTTACCTTGCCCACGTCTCTGACACTGGATACCTTGTACTTCTGGACACTCCAGGTAGGTTCAGTTCTGGAATATAGCAGCACTGGAGGATCATGGGTTCCTGGTAGATTTGTTTGATTCTTCTCAAATGTTTGGCAGTTCATTAGCTTCTTTTTTGTCTTGCTACCCTGTTGACCATTTAAAACAAACCATTTGATGGTTCTGTGATCATGATCTGATAACTTAGCAATTTCAAGAGTGCTGCATCCCTCTTACAATTTCGGACTTTTCAGAGTCAGTTCTATCTCTTTTTAGCCCATGTTGCCCGAGGAGGAAAAGAAGCCAATAATTCTGCACACCTTGATATACACCTTGATACACCCCCGACAATTACACAAAGATACATCATCTGATCTGCTAAAATCCAGTCAGCATTCAAGTTTATACAGCTTGGAGTTGGAATGCATGCAGATGATACGGTCTATTTATTGCCTAATAGTTATGCACACCGAGCACACAGTGTATGAGGCGGCATTGATAAAGGATATTGCAAAGCCCTTATCCCTTGAAGTGAAAGATAGAAATTCGATTGACAGTAAATCAAATCTAAAGCCCTTTAGCAAACAAAATTTATATGTAACTTTACAGCCTTAAATTTAACTTAACATAAATACAAAACATGTTACAGTACTGTGCAAAAGTTTTAGGCAGGTGTGAAAAAATGCTGTAAACAAAGAACGCTTTCAGAAATGGAATTTTCATTTATTTTCATCAATCAACAAAATGCAGTGAATGAACAAAAGAGAATCTAAATCAAATCAATATTTGGTGTGACCACCCTTTGCCTTCAAAACAGCATCAACTCTTCTAGGTACACTTGCACACAGTTTTTGAAGGACATGACTGTGTTTCAACCTCCGTGTGACACTGATGATCATCAGTACCTGTTTGGTAAAATTGGTTGATCAGACACCGACTATAATCCTGCAAGTGTGCCTAGAAGAACTGATGCTGCGTTGAAGGCAAAAGGTAGTCAGTCAATCAGTCATTTTCTGCCGCTTGTCCCAAACGGGGTCGCGGGGGAGTGCTAGAGTCCATCCCAGCGCACACAGGGCGAAGGACACACCCTGGACAGGTCGCCAGCCGATCGCAGGGAGCAGTGACGGGGACGGCACCTTACTCAAGGGTACCTCAGGGCAACCTATTGGGAAGGGGTTCGAACCCCCGATCCTCTAATCATGTGGCCAATGCCCGAACCACTGCCCCAGCAAAAGGCAGTAACACCAAATATTGATTTGATTTAGATTTTTCTTTTGTTCGTTCACTTTGCATTCTGTAAATTGATAAAAATAAACAATCATTATTTATATTTCTGAGAGCATTCTTTGTTTACAGCATTTTTTCACACCTGCCTAAAACCTTTGCACAGTGCTGTAATTGCAAGATCCTGTAGTGTTTAAGTAACGGCAATAAGATAAATGTACAGAAGGAAGGAAAATGCTTTGATTGATTGAGTTTAACTCATTTCAAGTCAACTCCAGTCCAGCACATGCAGGTCATCTAGAGGCTTCCTGTTTCTCACACTGTGGATAAAAAAGAAGAGTTAAATTTGAAACCTGCTTAAACATTTTAATGATCACATAACAGGTTTATTAATACACCGTTTTCCAAAAATGACCAGCACTATCACGGTATCACTTTAATGAACGGTGTAGTGTGTAACTGTGTAAGTGTCATAAAGGAAACTACATTTATTGTGTGTTTGGAAACCTGTGTGTCTGAACGCACTGACTGTAAATGAACTTACAGTATGGTGGGAGCCACTCTTGACTTTTTCGTCGTGCAAGTTTTCCATTTCCTTCCTCAGTTGATGTAGCAGGCAGTAATCCCTCTTCTCCTCCTTCTGCTGTGTCCTCTCTTCTCTCTTCTCGCTCTCTGCTTTCTATCGCTCTCTCTCTCATCCACAGTTCTCTCTCTTTACTGTCCACTTGTTTTTCTCTGGCCTGCAGTTCCTCACTTCTCTGTCTCATCTGTTGTTCCAGCTCCAGTTTTTCACGAAGCAGCTCCTCTCGAGCCTGTAGATCTTTCAGCTTCTGCTGTAGATCTTTTTCCCTCTCTTGGTATTCCTCCACTTCTCTTTGAAGTTTGGTGGTTTGGTCATTTGATTCTTCCAGCTCCTTCCTCACCTGTTGCTCCCTGAGTCTGGATGCATCCAAGTCTTTAATGGTTTCACTTTCACTGAGTCTAGATGTTTCCAGCTCTTTCCTCAATTCAGTCTCCTTCAGTTGTGACTCTGTTTTGATTTCTTCGAGCTCTTTAACCAGATTGTTTTCCTTGCACACTTGATCATGAAGTCTTGCATTTTCCCAGGATTCAAAACACATTTTCATCAGATTTTCATAAGACTGCTGAACAAAGAACCTGCTTTCCTTCTTCTGTGTCATTTTTTCAATTGCACTTACTAGTCCCTCCACGTTTTCATCAGTGTTTTCTAAAATGTAATATCTTCCCCGACACATCTGCACACAACGGTCCTCCTGAGCAGCCCTTGAAATATCCCTCTCATGGGTATGAATAAATACTACCATGGAGTATTCCAAAGCCTCTGCTCCGAACACTGAGGATATGGCTTGTAGAAGATAATGCTCTTTTCCTGTAGCATGACCAGCTCGAATTACTAACAGAAAAGCATGTGGACCAGGAAACAACGTTGATGTGCACGCCTGGATCTCTTCCCTGATGGAGGAGACTCTGTATGAGAACATCCAGCCTGATGCCAAATGCTCCATCCAGTATGTAGGAGTCCTGAAGATCGACACCTGCCTTCCACCAACAATTTTCTCTACAATGTTACCTATTCTTGGATTAAGCGCATCCTCTCTGTGATAAAGCCTGAGTATGATGCTGTAGGCATAACTGTTATCAGCAGAATCTCCACCCAGCAATGCAAGCCTGAGCCCTTCCTGCTCCTTGTGTGAACGGTCAGCTGTAAGAAAGAGACAGAAAATTTAACCATTATGGAAAATGTTGGATTCTTCAATGTCTTTGAAATAACAAAATGAAAATACTTAGGAACAGAGAGTTGTGTTACATTTGTGGATTTGCTTTGATTTGTCAACAGGGGTTGGTGTTTTGATTTGTCATGGTGGCTTTCAATGTTTGCATGATTTATGAGAGGACTTTTATTTTTTAAGAAAGGTATAGGACTTGGAGTGATGGTTAATGGAAGGCTGGTCCCATGTATCCTAGATATCAGGTCCAGGGAACAATTTTCAGCAGAAGCAATCTGAGATATTTTCTGAGTGAAGCAATCCCATTCTGGAATCTCTATGTCGAAAATCCCACAATGTGGTGTGGTGATCTTCTAGGACCAGCAGGGTCCACATCCTTTGGCTTTTGGAACATTGCACTAGGCCTTCTTGGCGTGCTGGTGCTTGTGCCAGCTCCAAGCAGAAATGTTTTGGAAAATCCCAACCCTGATAAAGACACAGGCGTAAACCAGGATTTAGGACAACATGATTGTTAAAGACTACAGGGCGATTTACCAGAAGTGATCTATGGGCCAGGCCTTGTCATGCATGCTGGAGACATCTGTTATTTCCACTTTTCCTTACTGGAGCTCCCAACTCATAACCCTCTCGCACATGTGGAGAGTCTACACTTGGACAAGGCACAGTGCCCCTGAGAGATGGTCCCTGTGTCATCAAAGGGGTTCACACTATACATTCCCCTTGCTGTTTCAGAGGCTTGCGGGATCAAGAGGAGGGGAGTACTTGCTCTGATGGAGGCTATTACTACATCCTGACTGTTGTGATGGGCCCCATATGAGAAAAGTACAGATTGCTGGTTGGAGGAGTCAGTCTGGGTAGGTGGAAGGCAACTACAGAAGCTTAAGGAAAGTGGCTATTTAGGTGGGCAGATGTTCTGGCAGGGCTGGAACCTTAGGAAGTGTAGACAGGAGCCCCTCCAGAGCAACCCTGAGATGCTGATAGTTTGGGTGAGGATTAGCTCTGCCTGGCTGTACATATGGATCAGCTCATTGTGGAGGTGGTACTGGGAAGCAAAGCCAGTCCAGAGAAGAGAGAGAGTTAAAAATTTTCCCATGCTTTCCTCATTGGGGGAAAACATACTGCCCTTTGTCACCATTTGTCTCGTGCGTAGTGGATTGTTACAGTGTCCACCTTTTATTTTTTTTTTTACAGTGATCACCTTTGCCCTGTGTCTAATCACAATCTACTGTCACACCCTGAGTTAGTAAATGTGATGTCTCCCATTAGTACATGCACTAAGGGGGGGTTTGAGTGGAGGTATGTCCTGTGCTGTGGAGAGAAGCATTAACAAGATAGTAAGAGTACCTACCTGTCCTGGTGGTGCTGTCCATTGTCAAAGAGATCCTTGAGTCTGGTGGGTGACCTAAAGAAAGAAAAGAAACTTACCAACAAAATTTTTTACTTGGTTACTTCATTGGCAGGAGTGTTATATTTGTATACCTTGATAGTTCTCCAAACTCATTGCACCCTGCACCAATTCAAGGCACCCAGTGGTAGGCATGATGTTCTAGTCAAGAAGGTTTTTATTGTCATTTCAACCAAATACACAGTACATAGTACTGTACACAGTACATAGTACAAAATAACGTTCCTCCAGGACCCTGGTGCTACACACAAGATAGCATCAGACACAACATAAAACACAAGAAAAGGTAACAAGTGCAGACAACAGACAGCACAACAGACAGTACTTTCATCCATTAGAGGGCCGCAGTGTTACAGAACAAAGCAGCCCAGGTTGTTGGGCAGTGTAACAGTGTGACGGAGCAGTGTTATGAGTAAAACAGTGTAACGGAGCAGCGTTATGAGTAAAGTGCAGAGTGCAAGAAGAAAAATTAATAGATAATAGATAGATAAGATGAATAATAAGTATGAAGATTAGCAGTTCAAAAGCCTGATGGCCAGGGGGAAGAAACTGTTTCCCATCCTGGAAGTGAAGGCCCGTATGATGCGGAACCTTTTCCCGGATGGCAGGAGGGAGAAGAGAGTGTGGGATGGGTGGGAGGGATCATCCACAATACTGGTTGCTTTGCGGATGCAGCGAGTGGTGAAGATGTCCTGTACAGAGGGCAGAGAGACCCCGATGATCTTCTCAGCTGTTCTCATTACCCGTTGTAGGGACTTGCGGTCTAAGACATTGCAGTTCCCGTACCAGGCAGTAATGCAGCTGCTCAGGATGCTCTCAATGGTTCCTCTGTAGAAGATGGTGAGGATGGAAGTTGGGAGATGGGCTTTCCTCAGTCTTCATAGGAAGTATAGACGCTGCTGGGCTTTCTTTGTGATGGAGTTGGTGTTGAGGGTCCACGTGAGGTTGTCGATTATGTGACCTGGATTCTGGACCATCTCCACAGGTGAGGTGTTGATATTCAGTGGAGAGTGGTTCTGACGTGGTCTCCTGAAGTCAACAACCATCTCTTTAGTCTTGTCGATGTTCAGAGACAGGTTGTTGGTTCTGCACCAGTCCATCAGCTGTTCTATCTCCTTTCTGTATGCCGCCTCATCTCCACCACTGATCAGACCCACCACGGTTGTATCATCAACGAATTTGTTGATGTGGTTTGTGGGTCGTGGATCATCAGTGTGAACAGCAGTGGACTGAGCACACAGACCTGAGGGACTGTTGAAGATGTCGGTGAGCACATCTGTCAGCTGTTCTGCACATGCTCTGAGCACACAACCTTGAATGTTGTCTGGACCAGCAGCTTTCCATAGGTTGACTCTCAGTAGAGATCTCACCTCGGCTGTGGTCAGAAAGAGAACCAGGTTGTTTGGAGGAGGGATGGTCTTCCTCCTTTCTGTGTTGTTCACAGCATCAAACCATGCGTAGAAGCGGTTCATCGCATCTTGGAGGGAGGAGTCACTGTTACAGGCAGGTGGAGATGTCCTGTCAGGAAGTACAACCACATAACTCCCATACTCTCCTCGCTTCACTGGCTTCCTGTTAGGTACAGGGCTGACTTCAAGGTCCTCCTCCTGTTTTTGGATTAACCTACAAGGCACTTAAAGGTCTTGCCCCAATATACCTAACCGAACTGCTTAATGCCTATACACCTAACCGCCCACTTAGATCCCAGAATAAAGATCTCCTAATTGTCCCTCCATAAATAAATGTATAGCAGCACGAGCTTTCAGTTCCAGGGCCCCTAGATTATGGAACACCTTGCCTGCTTCTATACGGGATGCCGAATCAGTCTCAGTCTTTAAATCACGGCTGAAGACTTACTTTTTTAGTTTAGCTTACCCGCACCAATCACCATAGTGATCCTGGAGTTTAAAACCAAACTAACTCTGTACTGTTAGTATACCCAAGGAGGTTGGGTACCTTGGACCCTCAGAGGTTTTTTTTCTCCACGCAGTGGAGTTTTTGGTTCCTCTCCTCCGTAGTCGTCAGCCTTTAACTTCTAGTACTGTAACCTGTTCCACCATCTACCACCAATGTAAAGTGTCTTGGGGCAACTGTGTTGTAAAAGGCGCTATACAAGAATAAATTGAATTGAATTGAATTGAACTGTAGTCTGTGAGGGCCTGGATGCCCTGCCACATGCATCGTGTGTCACTGGTGTTTTTGAAGTGGCCATAGATTCTCTGTGCGTGAGCTCACTTCGCCGCTCTGATGGCCCGAGACAGGTTTGCCCTCGCTGTTCTTAGGGCAGCCTCGTCCCCTGACTTGAAGGCCTTGTCCCGGGTTCTCAGGAGTCTGCACAGCTCCGCAGTCATCCATGGCTTCTGGTTGGGTCGTGTTATGATGAACTTGGAGACAGTAACATCCTCAAGGCACTTGCTGATCTAGTCACTGAAGCTGTGTACTCCTCCAGGTTGATGGAGTCACCGTAGGTTGCAGCCTCCCTAAACATGTCCCAGTCGGTGCGTTCAAAGCAGTCCTGAAGAGTTTGTGTAAACACAGTCCAGCATGTTCACCCTTCTCACTGTAAAATCCACATATTGATGAAATTTAGGGAGAACTGACTGGCGACGATGAACAGTCTGTCCGGGTGGGAGTTTTGGAGCTCGCTGATAGCGCCATAAAGTTCAGCCAGCACGTTGTTAGCACTATCGCTGGGTGGAATGTAGACCGCTGTGATAAAAACTGTAGAGAACTCCCTGGGCAAATAAAAAGGTCTGCATCTGACTGTTAGGATCTCCAGCAGTGTTGAACAGTGTGTAGAGACCAGCACAGCGTTTGTACACCATTGTGCGTGGACGTAAACACACAGCGCCCCTCTGCGAGCCTTGCCGGACACTGCTCCTCGGGCACTTTAAATAGCTGCCCCCTGCTGGGCGATGTGTGTGGGTTAAATACATAAATACAGAGGAGGTTGCGCTTCACTGTATGTTTCATAATGACAAATAGTCACTTACACTTCAAATGCAAGAACACAATCCCACCCGGCTGCTTGTGGGAGACAGACAGCTTTAGGGAGAACAGGGAGAGATGCATTTTCACGACCTGATTTGAACTGGAAACCCACCCCAGGTACGTCATTTCCATTATCAGTTTAAAACAGTGTTCACGACAATCTTTTTATCATGATTGGATGAGCTTAAGTGAAAGTGACTAATTTCAACCTCTGCATTTTACCCACTCACACCATGCAGCTGGGGGCAGCTATTTAAAGTCCCCATGGAGCAGTGATGGGAACAGGACCTTGTTCAAGGATACCTCATGGTCTGGGATTCAAACCCACAACCTCCCAATCTTTGTGGCCACGTCCCTGACCACTAGACCACTGCTGCTGTACCATAAACACCCACTGCTTACTTTTTTAGGGTTGTTGGTTGAAAGTGGGAGAACTGTTGTTTCAGAGCAGTAAGAATGTTGAGAGTTTACTCTCAGCTCTCTTTGTGTTGGCGTCAGAATTTAACCCTGGAGAGGTTTCTTGTGTTTTGCTGCACCCCCTCTCACACCGAGGGAAACAAAAATGCATAAAAGGAAAGCTTTCGACCTCAGAGTCCTTCATTTGTGAAGACTTATCTGAGTGTCCACCCATTTTGGCCAGTTTTTTAAATATTTTATTTATTAAACTTTTTAAAAACCTTTTTTTTCACCAGTTATTTGGGTCCTGTTCTTGCACAGCACACCCCACTCAAATAGTCTTTAGTAACACTGCGACTATAAGTTAAAATGGTGGGTAAAGGTTCGTGTTAAATCTGTGAGTGTGACGCAGGATTTAATTTCCAGGCCACGATCAGGAAATAAAGATCTCCTACCTTCAGAGAGCGGTCCCGAGATTCTGTATGTCAAACTAAAACTGTCCGCTCAGAGCAGCTCACAGTCGTTCGGCTTAAAAAAGATTTGTCTTCTCTGTTTCAAACTAAAGCTACAGGTAAATGTTGAACCTGTACCCTGCATCCGCCCAACCTTCACTCTTCTGTACTGCACTTTTACTTTCGATGCCAGGCCTGTTCTGAAGGGGGCAAAGGTCAAAGAAATCAAAGGTCAAAGAAATCTTCTTTACTCAACTGTAACTCAAGAACAAAAATAATAAACAAGGGGAATAGGTATCTATAACATAACATAACATAATATATATATATATTTATGAAAAAATGTGTGAAAAAATGCTGTAAACAAAGAACGCTTTCAGAAATGGAAGTGTTGATCATTTATTTTCATCAATCAACAAAATGCAGTGAATGAACAAAAGAGAATATAAATCAAATCAATATTTGGTGTGACCACCCTTTGCCTTCAAAACAGCATCAGTTCTTCTAGGTACACTCGCACACGGTTTTTGAAGGAGCTCGGCCGGTAGGTCGTTCCAAACATCTTGGGGAACTGAGCACAGATCTTCTGTGGATGTAGCTTCCTCACATCCTTCTGTCTCTTCATGTGATCCAGACACACTGGATGATGTGGAGATCAGGGCTCTGTGGGGCCAGAAGAACTGATGCTGCTCTGAAGGTAAAAGGTAGAAACACCAAATATGGATCTGATTTAGATTTTTCTTTCGTTCAATCACTTTGCATTTTGTAAATTGATCAAAATAAGCAATCATTATTTATATTTCTGAAAGCGTTCTTTGTTTACAGCATTTTTTCACACCTGCCTAAAACTTTTGCACAGTACCATATATATATATATATAGCAGTGGTGGGGCCTAGTGGTTATGTTCTTGCTCTCAGGATCGTGGGTCCTGGACCAGCAGGTTACCCTGAGGTACTCTTGAGGAAGGTACTGTCCCCATCACTGCACAGTCGTTGAAGCCCACTGCTCTTGCTGTGTGTTTTCACTATGGGTGTGTTTGGATGGGTTAAATGCTGGAGACAAAATCACTGTTTAAATATATAAGACTTGCAGCTTATCCCCATCAACACTCTGCGTTCAGGAATGAGAAATGGTGTAGAATGTCAATGAAGCCACCAGATGGAGACAAACCTCATCTTCACCCAATGATACTTCGCTACAGTTTTTCCCAAATCTGTGGGTTCATTGCTCAAATGACCAATAACATTTGCTAAACAGTAAGCGTGTTTCCCAAACAGGTTGGACAAACAGCACCATGTTTTTGGATTAAGCACAAAAGCCCAGTTTAAAACTCTTAGCTTGGCTCAACAGTGTAAATCGTTCAAACCTTAGCAACTTTCTGGAATATCATTAAGAAACTTTATATAGAAACATTTATATAGAAACATCTGCTCAAATTTCAGAAAATACCTCCAAATTCAATGGATGGTTCTTCATCCTGCAACAAGATAACAATCTCAAACATACTGCTAAGGCAAGGGTTTCACAAAACAAAACAAAACAAAAAAAAGGGAAATTCTTGAATGGCCAATCCCAGCAGCTGTTTGAATCCAGTTGAGAATCCCTTCCTCACACTGCAGAAGAAACCTCATGGGACAAGCAGGAGGGTGAGGTGGCTGCAGTAGAGGCTTTGCAGAGCATCATCAGAGAAGATACTCAGCACCTGCTGATGTCTATCACTAGTAGACCATTACTTTTTTCCAAAAATGATGGTGGTCTGAAATGAGGACTGTGTTTTAAAAGTGTTGTACTTTCTACTTGGTGAAACTGAAACAAATGCAAAAGACCTAAATTCATGTTGGGAATTTCACAAATCTGAAATTTTACACTGAAGAGCAGAGCAGTAACTCAAGAAAAATGCATCCCAAACATTATGGAGGACTCTGTATGTCTGAGGACATGAGAGATGTTGCTAAAAGTGAAAAGGAAATCAATCTAAAATGCCTGAAAACGTCTGCTCTATGCTTTTTCCAATCATTTTAGATTCTACAAAAGCTGCATTTATGAAACTCAATGAACTGCTATTTCATGTGAAAGCGTTCCTCATTGAGTTGACTGATCAAACTGATCAAACTGTTCTGATGAGTTTCTTTAGGTGGAATGTAAAATGCACAACAGCGTTAACGTGTCACAAACTGTAGTTTGTAAAAAATCGGTGGTCAGGCATTTACAAAGTCTGTTAGAAATGTCTACAAAATAACTTCTGACAACAGCTTTAACACTTTGCATGTAACGGCTTATTTAATAAAGTTATACTGAGATTATTTGGGAGGATAGACTATCAACATACTCTCACTTATTTTCATGGGTGGTGTTGGAGACTGTCCCAGCTCTTACAGGGCAAAAGGCAGGGACACACCCTGTACAGGTCATCTGTCCATCGCAGGGCAGACACATACATACTCACACACACTCTCACACACCTAGGGGCACAATTTATCATCTCCAGTCCAGACGTGCAGAAGGGTGGAAGGTGGGAGGAACCCGGAGCTCCTGGAGGAAACATACAGTGACATGGGGAGAACATGCTCACAAAAGGGATTAAAGGGTTAAATTACATTTTGATCAACATGATATATAAAAATATATATATATTTATATATACGGCATTTATCAGACGCTCTTATCCAGAGCGACTTCCATGTCCTAATTACACTCAGGGTTAAGGGTCTTGCTCAGGGACCCAGAGGTGGTAGTGCTGGAGGTGGGATTTGAACCTGGGACCCCTTGCGCCATAGGTCCATAGGCAAGTATCCACTAGACCACTGCCACCCCATATATATATATATATATACCGCCACCCCTGTGTTGTTTGATAGGACAACGCAGCCATTAATGTCTAAACTGCTGGCAATAAAAGTGAGGACACCCCTAAGAGAAAAATGTCCACATTGTGCCCAAAGTGTCAATATTTTGTTTGGCCACCATTATTTTCCAGCACTGTCTCAACTCTCTTGGGCATGGAGTTCGCTAGAGCTTCACAGGTTGACAGGTTCACTTGAATCCTCTTCCACTGATGACATCACAGAGCTGGTGGATGTTAGAGACCTTGTGCTCCTCCACTTTCTGTTTGAAGAAGCCCCTCAGATGCTCAATAGGGTTTAGGTCTGGAGAAGTGCTTTGCCAGTCCAGCACCTTCACCCTCTGCAGCAATGCTGGCAGCACTCATACGTCCATTTTAAAAAGACAACACCTGGATATGACGCTGAGCACGTGCACTCAACTTCTTTGGTGTTAAACCACTGTATGGTCTTTGCCACCGTGCTGCAGCTCAGTTTCAGGGTGTTGACAATCTTCTTAGACGGCCTAGGCCATCTTTATGTAGAGCAGTAAAAATAAAATCTTTTTTCCAGATCCTCAGAGAGTTCTTTGCCATGAGGTGCCATGTTGAACTTCCAGTGACCAGTATGAGAAAGTGTGAGAGCGATAACACCAATTTAGCACACCTGCTCCACATTCACACCTGAGACCTTGTAACACTAGTGAGTCACATGATACCGGGGAGGGAAAATGGTTAATTGGGCACAACGTGGATATTTTTCACTCCAGGGGTTTAGACATTAATGGCTGTGTGTTGAGTTATTTGGAGGGGACAGCAAATGTACACTGTTATACAAGCTGTACACACGGACTACTTTACATTGTATCAAAGCGTCATATCTTCAGTGTCGTCCCATCAAAAGATATAATAACATATTTAGGCGGCGAGTCTAATTTGCTGAAATGTCATTGCAGCAACTCAAAATGTTCCTCAGTTGTTTGTATGGTCCCCATGTGCTTGTATGCATGCCTGACAACACCGGGGCTCCTTATGAGTAGAAGGATGGTGTCCTGAGGTATCTCCTCCCAGATCCTGACCAGGGCATCACTGACAGTCTGGACAGTCTGAGGTGCAACCTGGCAGCGTTGGATGGACCTAAACACGATGTCCTATTGGATTTAGGTCTGCTTTTTACCCACACACACTGTGCAGCAGGGGGCAGATATTTAAAGCGCCCAGGGAGCAGTGATGGGGACGGTACCTTGCTCAAGGGTACCTCAGGGAAACCTACTGGTCTGGGATTTAAACTGGGTGTAAACTTGGATAAATTTTACTTTTGTGTTTGGTTGAACATGCTGTGTTTTTTAATAAAAAAAATAAACTACAGGGACATCCATCCATTCAACATCCATTATGTAAACCTTTAATACTAATTAGGGCTGTAAACATATAAATATGTATATACTATTATAATTATTATTATTGTTGTTATTGTTATTGTTATTGTTATGAATATATGAATTAACAACATTTGTTAATTTATAATGGTTTAAATGCCTATGTTTGAACAGTGTCTTCAAAGCTTTATGTACATCTTTTTAGACACCAAACTGTGATGGGCTAAACATTTAAACGTTAATACAAAATCTAATCACTGTAAAAATAACAAATACAAGTCAAATGCATCCCAAACTAATCCACAGCAATAAAAAATACACTTTGAACTTTGATATATAACTGATGAAAAATAAGAGCCAGTCAAGCATAAGCGCGTATAGGTTTAAAATAGGTAGAAAGCATTAAAATAAATTTCAAAATTAAAGCATGTTTATCCCATGAATCTGCAAAAATACATTTAAGTTCACTTGAGCAGGATCATTTGGTTTAAACAGAACATAATTTAATAAATTACATCCTCATGCTTTTTTGTAAGTATTAGGCATCATTTGTTATAATAAAAGTGAATCACAATAACCTGAGGTAATATATTATTTATTTCAGTCAAACTCTTCATATAAAAACCAGCTTTTTTCTTAAAGAACCATAAATCATGAATAATATATAATAAATAGTGAATAAATCCTTTCAAAGACAAAAATGTCAACACTGATATGTTGCTCCTCGATCTTAGTCTATATTACCAATAAAGCCTCTTGCCGTAGACCTTTGGTGTTTATAATGTATAGCTTAATCTCTTTCAGATTATCATTAAAATCATGTTCTTACATTGGGTTCACTTGTTACTTGTGGTTTTGACTATAATCAAAGAGATGGTCTTTCAAAGGTTCCACAACCCATGATGGGCCACCCCTCCCTTAACATTGTTCGTCACTGATGGTTTTAGGTGTGCGGGCTTTGGAGGTAGCCCACAAACCCAATCAAATCACCCTGCATTTGGTCCTCCATCACGTAGCAAACAACTGAGTACAGTACAGTCACAAAGAACTGAAAGGTTAAATTTGAGAGGCATAATCTTCCCTTTGTTTTAGTTCTTCTGCTTTCGGCTGCTCACGTTTAGGGGTCTCAACAATTAATCCATCCATCCATTTTCTGCCACTTGTCCCAAACGGGGTCACGCTGGCGTCCAACCCAGCACACACAGGGAGAGGACGGGGGACGCACCCTGGACAGGTCGCCAGCCCATCGCAGGGAGGAGCAGGACAGGGACAGCACCTTGCTCAAGGGTACCTCAGGGCAACCCACTGGGAAGGGGTTTGAACCCCCGATCCTGTGGCTGCCGCCCTAACCACTAGACCACCGCTGCCCCTACAATGAATCCACAATCCTCATTTCTTTCTTTTTTCTGCATCTTCTTCCTTCAAACCAACGACCATAACCATAAACCTCCTCTTTGGTCGCTTTGTGAGAGCTGCATCCTAACCACTTCACTTTCATTCAAACTCATGTATTCATTCTGTTTTACTCACGTTCATTCTTCTCCTCTTTCTACGTAAAATGCAACCGTCACTCCTACTGCAGACCTCAAAACTGTCACAATAATCTTCCCTTTGTTGAGTCAACTAAAACCATTGCTTCCAGGTCATCCAGAGGCATCTCTGTCTACACTGTGGATAAAGAAAAGAAAAAAAAAGATTTAACCTCATAATGTCGACAAAAAGATTAACCTTTACAAAAATTAAAAACTTTTATGATCATCCAAACAAAACAAAATATCTCAAAACATAACTTGAATGTATTGTATGAAAACATACTATATGGTGGATTCCAACCAAGACTATTTCGTCGTGCAGGTTTTCCGTTTTCTGTTTTTCCATTTTCTGCAGGCAGTAATCCCTCTTCTCCTCCTACTGCTGTGTTCTCTCCTCTCCCTTCTCGTTTTCTTCTTTCTATCGCTCTCTCCCTCATCAGCAGTTGATTCTCTTTAGTGTCTACTTGTTTTTCTCTGACCTGCAGTTCCTCACTTCTCTTAGTCATCTCCAGTTTTTCTTGCAGTTGCTCCTCTCGAGCCTGTCGATCTTTCAGCTTCTGTTGTAGATCCTTTTCCCTCTCTTTGTATTCCTCCACTTCTCTTTGAAGTTTGGAGCTTTGGTCTTTTGACTCCTCCAGCTTCTTCCTTACCTGAAGCTCATTGTGTCTGGATACTTCCAGCTCCTTTCTGAACTCACTCTCCTTCAGTTGTGACTCTGATTTGATTTCTTGCAGCTCCTTAATCAGAGTATTTTCCTTACGTAACTGATCTTGAATTCTTCTACTTTCCCAAGATTTAAAACACATTTTCATCAGATTTTCATAAGACTGCTGAACAAAGAATCTGGTTTTCTTTCTCGCGGTCATTGTGTCGATTGCACCTAAAAGTCCCTCCACGCTTTCATCAGTGTTTTCTAAAATGTAATATCTTCCCCGACACATCTGCACACAATGGTCCTTGTGAGCAGCCCTTGAAATATCCCTCTCTTGGGTATGAATAAATACTACCATGGAGTATTCCAAAGCTTCTGCTCCAAACACTGAGGATATGGCTTGTAGAAGATAATGCTCTTTTCCTGTAGCATGACCAGCTCGAATTACTAACAGAAAAGCATGTGGACCAGGGAACAGTGCTGATGTGCACACCTGGATCTCATGCCTGATGGGCTCGAGTCTGTCTGAGAAAAACCAGCCTGAAGCAAAGCGCTCCATCCAGTATGAAGGAGTTGTGAAGATCGACACCTGTCTTCCATCAACAGTCCCCTCTGAAGCGTTACCTTTTCTTGGATCATGTGCATCTTCTCTGCGATCCTGCCTGAGGATAGCTTTATTTGCATAACTGTTATGAGTACAATCTCCACCCAGCAACACAAGCCGGAGATCTTCTTTGGGAGTAGCTGATGGCTGCATTTGGGAGCTTCCTGCAGCTGAAAGAGAAACAGTGTCTGTTTAAAGAGACCGTGTGCGAGAAACACCAACGTTATTAGTTCAGCCTGTGTAAGCAAGTGAACAGTCAAACTGACATGTTTCTGTGAGTGTGTGTGTGAGTGTGAATCTCGAATGTTTTTTTTGCATGCTACTGTGCAAGTTGTAACCCCAATCATAAGCTCACTGATTAACCAGTGTTTTCTCAGGGCTGCCCATTATAGGAACTCCTGTTATCTAAAGCTGTAAGATTTCATTTGATCCATCAGTAATCATTACTGTGAATATAATTAGAAAAACTGTACACTTTCTGAACCAGTGATGTTCTCTTTTGCCTTTTTCTTGTGTTGATCAAAAGTTAGACTAGCAGACAGCACTAGCCGACTGCTTACATTTCTAACACGTAAAGTCATTTGGTTACATTCACACCCATTTATTGTAAACTTCAGTTATTTGTTCCTCTTATATTATGGGATGTTTAGGAGGTGGGCTTATAACCTGGTTTTGATGAAACTATAACTCTACAGCGGTGGTGGATAAGGTGAAGAAGCAAGTCTGTCCCTCTCTGCTAATGTAGCTTAATTTATCAATAAATGGCTGGAAAAGCTTTAACGTCAGAGTGAAATACTGATCTGTTTCAGTGCTTTCTGTCTGAAAAAGGCTGACTTTGACATTTAACCAGTACTGTATTGTGTCTTTTCTTTTCTTTTTTTCACATTATATTGGATTTTGTTGCCTTTTTTGTGAACTGACTTGTTTTTTTTCTGTAAAGCTGCAACGATCCCACTCATAGATCATTTGGGTTTCAGTGAGTCAGATGTTCATGAAATGATAAACAAAAAGACTCACTGTGCTCAGCATCCATTTCTCTTTTCCGCTCCTCTGTATCCATATCTGTCTCTGGAGGCAAAATACATAAACAGTTCAGCTGTATTTAATCATAATTGGGAAGTAATGTCATGATGTGGTGTGTTTTGGGCACGATAGAGGGCGCTCTGTTCTGATTGAGCACACCTGATCTCATGAAGGCACAGGTGTGCCTCACTGGGGCTGCTATTTAAGCCCCAATGAGTCAGAACAGAGCGCGGCTCATTCGTTAGGCTCAGCCTACACTCTATGGTGGTTTTGATATTTGGTATTCTTGGTATAGGCTGCAGTTTCCTGATTTTAGTTTGAACTGCAGTCCTTTGATCTTGTTTGTAAATATAGTTAATAAAACTATGTTCCGAACTCCTGGCTCAGCATTGGCATCCTCCCCGCACCCCGCCACCGTTACAAGTAATGATCAACACTGACATGAAAATTAGAGGTTTTAAGTGGTTTAAATATTTTCTTAAACTTTTTCTTATTTCGTCCATCCATCCATCCATCCATCCATCTATCTATCCATCCATCCATTCAATGAGTGGAGTCTATGCTGGCACTCAGGTTGAGAAGCAGAGAAACAGCTTGGACAGGTCACCAGTCTATCACAAGACAGACATACAGACACTCACTCACACAAACACACAAAAACACACAGTTACGTCAACAAGGCACTTTGTAAACCTGCGCTTCAGGAGGAAACCCACACAGACACGAGGTGGAGAACTCGTGTTGTTGGGAAAGCAGTTTCATTTTCACATGCTGTCAGTTTTAAACTTCTAATTTCTACGTTTTTACATTTGACTTATTTCTTTATACATATCTTATATATAACTAACCATGTTTAGGATCTATTCTTATCTTATTAATTCTCTCCCTCTACGTACATAAAAAGCCTTATATATTAAACAACTAAATCTGAACCCCAAATAACAAGTATTCTTATTATTTTCTTTTTTCTTAAATCTATAAACACTCATTGATTTTCCCATTTCTAAAGAGTGATTAGTATTTCTTTGAAGGCTTACAGAATTATAGTCTGGTTGAAGAAAAGAGTTCCGTACCTTTTGCTTATTGTCTCCACATCATCTTCTCAAGTAAGAGAAACCCTTACTTCTAAGAAACTTATGAGGAAAATGAGAATATAGAAGAGGAAGTGGTTGAAAAACTAAGCTCAGCTTATATTATATTATATTACTGGCGGCTTATATTACTGGCCGCTTTTTTAAATGAAATTTCATGAACTTCCAATAAATATAAAACATGTTAGTTTCTAAAAGCATTCTCATAATGTTATGTTAAAAATAAATCTGTTGGACAGTGCACTTCCTAATACTTTTCCCGGCCAATGCAATGGTCTAATAATGTAGGGGCAGCGCTGGCCTAGCGGTTAGGGCGTTAGCCGCATGATCAGAGGATCGGGGGTTCAAACCCCTTCCCAATAGGTTGCCCTGAGGTACCCTTGAGCAAGGTACCGTCCCTGTCACTGCTCCCCGGGCGCTTTCAATAGCTGCCCACTGCTGCACGGGTTTGAGTGTGCATGGGTTAAATGCAGAGGTCCAATTTCGTTGTGGTTCATGTGTGCTGTGCCATGACCTTGCAATGACAAGGGTTGTCACTTTCACTTTTTTCACTTTCACTGGGAGTAATGGCATCTTCAGTAGATCTGTCGGAATGGTAGGGGGTCAATGTAGCTAAAGATGGAGGAGCACTTCTTAACAAGCCTCTCAAACACCTTCATGACTAGAGATGTTAGGGCCACAGGGTGGTAGCCTTTCAGACTGGAGGGCTTGTTGTGCTGTGGGCATGATGGACTGAGCCAGGGAGTAGTTAAAGATCGAGGTGAAAACACAAGTCAGCTGATCAGCACAGCATCAGCACAGGGGCAGCGGTGTTCGTGGTCATATTAATAATGTAATTTTTTGGGTTGGCAGACTTGCAGCTGGAGACATATAAGTCTGAGTAACTCCAAAATGAACTGCATCCTAATAATATAAATGAGAAGAAATCAACATGCTTCAAAACTTAAAAATAGGCTCTCGCCAGGCGAGAAAGTGATCCAAATACAGCTTTTTCAGTTCTAGCACCACCTGGAGGGCCAAACAGTGAAGGGTTAGAATGGCAGGAGTTTACTCACTTCATTAGAAGCTGGAGAACTGCAAGTTTAGAATATGTGGGTACTTGTGCACAGATATGTGAAAAATGGATGGTGGATAAAATAAAAGGGCAATAGACAGGAAGGGGGTTTAAGTTCAAATAACAACACTTAGATGAGAGAAATGATTTAAAATAGCAGAAAGAGTTGGAGGAGCTAATATCAGATGAAACTAACCTGGACTTGGATGAAAGATATGTTACTTCCGAAGAAATCAAGAGAATGATCAAAGGTGGGATGTGTTTCTCTCTTTTTCTCATCTTTCTTTGTCTCCAGTATGGCTCTGCAGCTCTTGGGACAGGCTGTTTATGGGTTAAATTCAAAGAAACATTTTGTTGTGGTTCACTGTGCCATGTCACTTTCACTTTCACTCTTCCCAATCCAGTAATTCAGAAATATGACGGACTAGTTCTAGGGGTAAAAAGTGTTTGAGTCAGTAGCGCCCTCTAGTGTCAGACCAACCAAGAATACCTGATGTTGAGGTGGTTCTGATCAGTTTTGTTAAAATTCCTTTATTGTGGCTTTAGTTCAAGCAGAGGGACTTTCTTTTAATCCAGGGAGAAAATTAAGATTTTTTGGATTTTGCTAATAATGTGATTTTCTTGAGGAGGTCCTGTATAATCAGAAATACAGATGCTGTGAAACGAAACCCCTCTTGAATATATTTCATAAATAGAAGGTAATGTGTATTATAATATTTGAGAATGATTTGTGCATTGATCTTTGTATTTGATTAAATTGAACATCAGTAAACTAATGTAAAGTAATTAATGATTATTTAGACTGCTGCTCTGTAAGGTTATAATCTGTTTATCATTTTATCTGCACGGTCACTTTAACAGATCCTGTAACAGATTGTGTAATTAAGTGAAAAGTGAAAGTGACTATTGTTGTCATTGCGAGAGGTCAGCACACAGTGAACCACAACGAAATTGGACCTCTGCATTTACCCCATGCAAACACAGTGCAGCAGTGGGCAGCTATGAAAGCGCCCAGGAAGCAGTGATGGGGACGGTACCTTGCTCAAGGGTACCTCAGGGCAACCTTCTGGTGAGGGGTTTGAACCCACAATCTTCTGATCCTGTGGCCGACTCCCTGCCAACTCCTTTTACTGTTTTATATTTCAACATATATTTTATTTTTGAAAATATTGTATAGTTTGCATTTATCATACTGTTGCACTTTACGTTGGTTGTTATACAGTGTCTGAACCAAACCATCTTCAGTTAAATCTGGGAAAAAATATGCTGAGTTTTGTTCCAGTTTCTTGGCTCTAACACCTGTAATGCAAACTGTCCTACTTTTTTTCCGGTTGGGGGATTTACTAATATTGCAGCACATTTGATGGAAAAATCAGGGTTCAGTTTACATTTTCATTACATTTGTTCATTTAGCAGAAGCTTTTATCCAAAGCATCTTACAAGCAACTTAAAGTGAAATGACGTAAGATATTGTAACGGTGGCGGGATGCGGGAAGGACGCCAACGCAGAGCCAGTAATCCGTAACGTGACTTTATTGAACATAAATCAAAACACAAAACCAAAAGTGCCACCATTAACTGTAAGGCTTTGCCTCGTTAATGAACCGCTCTGTTCTGACTCACTGGGGCTTAAATAGCAGCCCCAATGAAGCACACCTGTGACTGAACGAGCCCAGGTGTGCTCAGTCAGAACAGAGTGCCATCTGTCGTGCCCGGCCGGAACCACAGGCACGACAGACCGTGACAGATATAAAATAAACAAAATCATTAAGTGTATAGAATGTGCAGTGCATAAGTTGTATAACAGTGAATGGTATGCGGTTTGTTAGACTGATTTGAGGTGAAACGTAAACTGAGGTGTAAACATAGAAATTATTTCAATTCTAAATTCTTCACTTCTATAATCTATTTTGTTACATGAAATCAATTTTTTTGACTGTGCCTGACAGCTGTGGTGTTGTGGGTGATTGAGCATTGCCTCATGTGCTGAAATGGCAGTCAGACATTGTCTTAATAATGGGTTACCATGGGTAACTAGGCCACAAAGGTGTCTCTGCATGCCTGATGTAAAAATGAAGGGTCACTGATGTTACCTAGTTCAAAGTAAATATGAAGAGAAGACAACAGAGCTAGAAGTTGCAAAGTTAAGGATGCTGAGATTTATACTGGGATTGACAAATATGGACAAGTTTAGGAACAAATATTGTTATGAGATAGAAAAGGAAAGAATCAGAACTAAACAAAGTATGAATGAAAAGCCTAGATTGGTAATGGTCTCTGGCAGGGCCTGTGGAAAGATCAGGGAGAAGGGGGTGGGTGTAATCAAGTTTGCTGGTATCTGAGAGAAAGAAAGAGAGTAAGAAAGGGGGAAAAACACAACTGGTTAGAGAGGGCGTTGGTGCATCTGAATCTATTTAACTGCATTAAACAAAATGTGAGTTTATTTAAGCATATTACAAGGTGCCTAGAGAGGAGTTGTGGTTTTGTGTGAGGAGGTCAGATGTTACAGAGAAGTATGTGAGAATAGTTCAGGATATGAGGGCAGTGTGACAGTGGTGAGATCTGCACTACGAGTGACAGATGCCTTTAAGGTAGAGGTTGGCTTACATCAAGTGAGGCTTTTTTGGTTGCAGTGGTGATGGGCAGAGTGAATTCACCAAATACATACAAGCATTTATACATATGTATACATAAAATTGCAGTGACGCTACTCCTCTTGAAATTACTGTCATGGTGTCCAGTATGTGAAAGAGGGTAGAGGCGCAAATACATGGGGAAAAACCTCAAGGAGTCTAAAAAACACATTTTTATTCCGAATACAATGTACGTACATACACACAAAGTACAGCGGTGATGGGACAAGTCCAGTTCCAGTCCTAATACTCCAGGAACCAGGAGCGTAGTCTTGGCTGGGATCTGGTTGGATCTATGACAATTATTATTGACAAAGTAAAATTAAAAAAATAGTAAAACATATTTAATTTTTTTTTATATACATGTACAAAATCCTCAATAACCTGTGTTTGCTTTGTCACTTAAATAACAGATTTTCATTTGAGGTTGTTTGTGAGTCTGCTAGGTCTGAGCAGCACAGAAGACAATGTCCAAAAAAAATTCTCTCTCATTTTCTGAGCCACTTGTCCTGATTAGGGTTGCAGGTGGTGCTGGAGCATGTCTCAGCTCTCACAAGGCGAAAGGTAGGACACCCTGGACAGGTTACCAGTCCATCACAGGGCATTCACACAGATACACATACACACCCAGGGGACAGTTTACTATCTCCAGTCCACCTGAAATGTAGGTCTTTGGACGGTGGGAGGAAATCTGAAACACACTCACACACACACACAGGGACAACATGACCAGTCCACAAAAAAGGACCCGGACCGTCCCACCTGGAAATCAAACACAGGACCTTCTTGCTATGAAAAGAAAGAAATCTTCCTTCAGACTGTCTTTGTGTTGAATTGACTGAAACCAGTGCATCCAGCTCCTCTGGAGGCCTCTCATTTCCTACACTGTGGATAAAGACACAACAAGGACAAAGGTCAAAATGTTTACCGCAGTCTGAATGGATCATAATCATAAATGACAAATAAACGTACTATTCGGTGGGTCACCCTCTAAGCTTTTGCGTCGTTTTCTGTCTCCTGCCACACCCGATGCTGCAGTGTGTGATCCTTCTTCTCCTCTCTCCGTTACTGATGCCTGTCTAACTTCTCTTTCTCTGATTTTTATCTCCCTCTCTGTCATCCACATTATTTTGCTGTCCTGTTCTCTATGTCTTCTTTCTGTCTCTCCTATTGTAGTAATGAATTCTTTCTCCTTAAAGACCAGTTCTTGTTCTCTGGGCTCCACTTCCTCCCTTTTCTGTCTCATCTCTTGCTCCAGCTCCAGGCTTTTGCTCAGTTGGTCCACTCGAGCCTGTAGATCCTTCACCGTCTGATTTAAATCTTTCTCCCTCCCTTTGTATTCTTCTGTTTCTTTATTAAATGTTTTATTTAGTTCATCCAACTCCTTTCTTCGCTGCCGCTCATTAAATTTGGCTTTATGCAACTGCTTCCTTAGAGCACTCTCACCAATTGCAGATGCTTCTTCCAGATCTTTGCTAATCTCAGTCTGGAGATTTTTCAGTTTCTCATTAAGCTCTTTCTCCTTCTCCTTGTATTCATCCACTTCTCTTTGATATTTGAGAAGTACTCTCTTTAGGTCTTCAACCTCCTCCTTTTGCTGTTTCTCACTTTGCATAGATGCATTCAAGGCTTTTCTTATCACCCTCTCACTGAGTCTGGATGCAGCCAGATCTTTTCTGGAGGCTTCAAGTTCTTCTCTGAAGCCTATTTCACCCTGTCTAATTGCATCCATCACATTCATTAACTCAGTTTTCTTGCGCAGCTGAACTTCAAATATTTTGTTTTCCCATGATTCAAAACACGTTTTCATCAGTTGTTCATAACTCTGCTGAACAAAGAACTCCACTCTTCTTTTACTGATTCAACTTTTCTAAAAAGCCCCTCCACATTTTCATCTGTATCTCTTAAACAGTAATATCTCTCCCCACACATTCTCATGCAGCGACTTTTCTTGGTCTTCTTAGAAATATCCTGTTCATGGGTATGAACAAATATCACCATGGTGTACTCTAAAGCTTCTTCTCCAAACACAGAAGATATGGCTCGTAGAAGATAATGCTTCTTTTCCTGTAGCTTGATCCGCTCGAAGTACTAAGAGAAAAGCATGTGGACCAGGAAACAGTGCTGATGTGCACTCCTGAATCTCAGGTCTGATGGACTTGACTCCATTTGAGAAAATCCAGTGTGATGCTAAGTGCTTCATCCAGTATGAAGGAGTTCTGAAGAGCGTCACCTGCCTTCCATCAACTACTTTACTTCCTTTCTGTGGATTAATTGCTTCTTCCGCCTATTGATTATATCTAAGAATTTTGCTAGAAGCATAACAGCTGTCAGCAGAATCTCCTCCCAAAACTACAAGCCTGAGATTTAATTTGGATGTAAGTGATGATGTTCCCTCCTGAGAATATTGTTGAGCTGCAAAAAGCAGAAAGAGAAGAAATAAAGTCATTCCTTGGTGTTGTGCTTGCACTTTGAGAGGTGCTTAAAACAATCACTGAGCATGAAACATTAGCCTGTTTGCATTCTGATAATGACACTCATCTAATTCGGCAACAGAAACACAAAAATTAGTAACTTAGAAAAGATGAAAATTCATATAAACAATATAAACAGTGTGATTGTCACAGTAGAGGACGCTCAGCTCTGACTGAGCACACCTGGGCTCGTGAGGCTACAGGTGTGCTTCGTTGGTATCTGGCTATTTAAGCCCCAATGAGTCAGAGCAGAGCGTCGGTCATCTAAGAGGCGAAGCTTTAGTGTAACGGTGGTGTATCGGTTCTTTGTGTTTATTCTGTTCTTTATGGTTCATAAAGTCAAGTCCCTGATACCTGGTTACACACTGATGGTCCCACACAACATCTATGCTATAGCGTAAGTTAAAAAGAGTGATACTCAACAATTAGGTAATATATAGATATTTGGTAGTCATGTATTTTAAAGAACAATTAATAGTATGTAGGAAGTGACTAATCTCTTTGAGGGACGGATGATCTGAATTTGGCATGCTGAAATGACCACCTAACTGAGAAGGGGAGCTGTGAATGAGAAAGAAGCTCATGAAAAGAGGAACACTCTGTAAATCTCTGTAAATATTCACGTCCAGTTCAACAACGAATTCTGTTAGAATCGCCGTAAAAAGGGCTGTAATTTGGCAACTAAATTACAAAAGAGCAAAACAGATCCATTCATCCCTGCATTATAATATAATACTGCAATACTGAGCGTGACAGTAAGTGTCAGATTTACTTTTTTAGTAAAACCAGCAAAACAAAACTTGACTCAGTTTATTATTAAAAACAGTTTGTGTTCCCACGTCCTTTCATTCATCCTTAATGTCACATGTATCTCTACAGATGTTACATTACTACAAAATGCCAAGTATTATTTTTCTAACAGCATTGGTTACAATTTTAATCTTGACAATGTCATCAACTTTATTTTGGCCAGAAAGCATAAAAGGCAGATTTGAAGAGTTTGATTAAAGAGTTCCCACTACTTAATTCAGTTACTTTCTCTTGTGCTATAAAAAAAAAGTTATTATAAGCACAAATCATGTATTTCTATGTGATGAGCTGAAAAACATACTGTACTGGTTTAACACACAAGACAAAGCCAGGCCATGATATGTAATGCAATTTTTTGTGTGTTTGTGTGTGTGTGTTGGAGGGGCGGTGGCATTTTCACACATAATCCACATTTTCCAGTTTAATGGCTTTTCCATTAGAATAGTATAGTTTATTCTCACTGGAATATCGCAGCGTGTGGTTTACAGCCTGGTGAATATTTTTAATACTTGAGTCCAGACGTCCTGTGAGCAAAGGAGAAAAGGGAAAAACCTGGGCTGATATAGTCGGGTAGCTGAGGTGTCTGAACATATACACATCTGGCAGAACATCTCCTGATTCCAGCCCTAATCCAAACGACACATTGTTCTGGATGTGACCTGTCAGCACTTTTAGAACTATATGGATTTTCTTGGGGAGGCCAGCACAGACTGTGATCATTGTAAGAGGATGGTGCAAGGTATATAATATAATATAATATAATATAATATATCTTCTAAGCTAAGGCTGTACTCAGATAGTCATTAGAAAATGATTTTATTTACCCTTTGTCATCCTCAAAGTTTTAAGATTTAGAATAAAACACGTAATTTGAACATTAAATAAGATCTGACTTTTCAAATGGATGCATTTCTGTCACTTGTTTATTTTCCTCATGTTTTTAGGATGTTGGCTCATTCATTTCTAAATGTGTATCTTGAGTTGTTAACCGAATATTCTTCTGAAATGATTGAAAGATGTTTGCTGTAGCTCTGCCCCTCCTTTCCTTCTGTTAGTAATGTAAGTAAACAGCTCAACCCTTTCAGTAACTATCAAAGTCCAACATCAGGATTCTTTAGTGTGAAAAGATCATAGTACAAAGCTGATGTGAAATCAGCTTTAAAGGAGGGTTTAAAAGAAGGTTTAGGTCCTAACATGCAGAAACAGATAACTTTCTATTTGTCAGGATAGAGCTAAAAGATTGATTCTCTAGTCAAAAGTAAAAGAAAATATGCTTCTTTTTTCTGGCCAAGTGGCTGGGCAGAGCTACAGGTTCCTTACTCAGCTTGATGTCTCAGAACATTTTCTTAAAGGAGAATAAAAAGACTTCAAAAAAGCTCATTAGACCAAACACAGCAGTCTTCATCAAAGCAGATTTTTTTTTTCTCCCTTTGGCATCCAAAGCTCTCAGTACCGGGCCAGGTTAGTGATCTACAGACACTTTTACTTTCGATTGCAGTGGGAGGTTTTCCTGTTTCCTGTTACCTCATAGTTAACCTGTAGGGGGTGACGAGTCTGACTCTTACCTTCAGCCTTTGTGTTCAGGTCAAAGTGAAAAAAGATTGTTAAAAATGACGTAAGGCAAAAACGTTTATTTATCTATTTATTTGATATTTATTTATTTTTCATTTATTTATTAAGTTTAATTTGCTTTCTTTAAAAGAGGAAGACCAAAGAGGAGGTTTATGGACGTGGTGAGAGAGGACATGCAGGTGGTTGGTTTGAAGGAGGAAGATGCAGAGGACCGGAAGAAACGGAGACGGTTGATCCGCTGTGGTGACCCCTAAATGGGTGCAGCCGAAAGAAGAAAAAGAAGATAAAAAGGGGACGAAAAAGCCACATTAACCAGAACCGAGACCTCCTGACCAGGACCGTTTAGACCACATGCAGTTTATTATAAACTCCTCTCTTCCAAATCCAGTCAATCAGTGTAATGGTGGCGGGTGTGAAGGACGCCAACATCGAGCCAGGAGTTCGATCATAACTTTATTAAAACTATTAATAAAACAAGATCAAAGGACTGCAGTTCAAACTAAAACCATGAACTGCAGCCTAAAACCAAGTTACACAGATTACCAAAATACCAAAACCACTCATAACGTGTGGTGGTGGCTGAGCTTAACAAATGAGCCGTGACTTCACTGGAATTCTGCCAGGGCTTAAAGAAGTCACCCCAATGATAACACTGTGCCTTCATGAGCCTGTGTGTGCTCTGCAGTCAACAGAGCCCTCCATCAAGTGGCTCCAAAACACACTAGCTACATCCGTGATAACCAGAAATGTGTCTGAACAGCAACACCTATTAAATGGCTTTTCAAAATATCGCCTGCTTCCGAAGCACCTTCGAGTGATTACTCCAGAAGAGGAAGGGGCGGATTTGTCTTTATTCATTGTGAGTCTATGAAATCATCTGGGAACCAAACCCAGTAGCGACTATAATCCAAGGAGTCTGGGGTATTATCTTTAGGACCAATTAGAAAATTAAGTTTGGTTTTCTTTGAAAATTCAAACCTGTACTTCATGGCAGACTATAAGGAAATCAGAAATCAGACCTGTTAGCTTTAGATGAAGTTCTACTTTTAGCTCAGTAAAAGAAACAGGAAACATTTTACACATTTCACACTGCAGCCCATCTGATCTTATTCAGAACTTTTCAGAACCACTAACTCAATGTTAAAAGTACTTGAGTTCATCAGGAACCAGCAGAACCCTTATCAACAAACAAATGGTCTGTGATATTCTTACTATACAGAGTGAGCAAAACCAGTACACCGGATTAAAAAGATGGAAGTAAGGGCAGCGATGAAGAGGATGAAGAAGGGAAAGGCTGTTGGATGACATACCGGTGGAAGCATGGAGGTGTTTAGGAGGGATGGTAGTGGAGTTTCTGACCAGACTGTTTAACAGAATCTTGGAAAGTGAGAGGAGCCTGAGGAGGAGGAGAAGTGTACTTGGTACCCTTAAGAATAAGTGTGATGAATAGAGCCAGTAATCTAGAGGGACAGTTGATCAGCCACAGCATGAAGTTCTGGGAAAGAGTCGTGGAAGCAGTTAAGAAAAGAGGAGATGATCAGTGAACAGCCGTGTATATATATATGACCATATATATATATGCCTTGAAACCAAGTCCAAAGTTAAGTAACTGGTTATTTTGCTAAATTGCTCTTTTATCTGCTTTCTTGTCTCATGTTTGCACATAAAATACATATTTTTGCTCGAGTTCATGTGTGAGTCTTCTGGTTCTGAAAGACATTCTCCCAGATGGACCATGTCCACAAATTAATTTTTGTTGAGTCTGTCCTTGTGTTGAATCAGCTGAAACCAGAGCATCCAGGACCTCCAGAGTTCCTACACTGTGGATTAAGAACAAAATAACTTTATCATATTTTACTCAGTTATCAGACTTTTTTGTGAATTTAGTGCATCCGAATGCATCATAAGCACTAATGGTAAATTCACTTACTATCTGGTGTGTGACTCTAGTCCATGTTTTTGCTGGCTGGTCGTCCGCCTCTCTCTCTTTGCAGAAAGGAATTCTGTCTCTTTTCGCCCCAGTCCTCGCTCTGTGGGCTCCACTTCCTCACTGGTTTGTCTCAGCTTTCTCATGCCCAGGCTGGTGCACAGATGGTTCTCGTGAGCTTGTAGAGCTTTCAGCTGTCGCTGTAGGTCTCTTACCCTCTCTTCATATTCCTCATTCTCTCTTTGATATTTGTTAAGTTTTTTATTAGTTTCATCTAATTTCCTCCCTCGCTGCCTCTCATTAAATCTGGCTTTACGCACTAAGCTTCTCAGTGTCATTTCTATCAGATGTCAGCTCTTTCTAGCTCCTCTGCAAGCTTGTTTTCCCTCCTCCTTGCATTCTTCATTTCTCTTCATATGTATAACCATCTGATTCAGTTTTCATTCTTCTCTTGCTGTCTCTGTTGTCTGGATGTGCTCCAGATCTTCTGCAGCTCATCCAGACCTTTCTAGTTCACTCCATCTGTCTGGATGCCCAGATCTTCTTTCTTAGTTCACTTTCCTGTGTCTGGATGCCTGTGATCTTTTCTGGTTCACTTTCCCTGTGTCTGATGCATCCAGATCTTTTTTTAGTTCACTCTCCTTGTGTCTGGATGCATACAGATCTGTTTGTAGCTCACTCTCTGTTTGTCTGGAAGCTTCTAGCTCATTATTTAAGCGTATTTCAGTTTGCCTGTATGTGTCCAGCTCTTTCCTGAACTTGGTCTTCTCTGTTTCTGCATCTTGCAGGTCTTTAATCAGATTTTTTTCCTTGCTCAGCCTTGCATCTTCCCATGATTCAAAACAAGATTCATCAGATTTTCGTAACCTCTGCTGAACAAAGAACCTGCATTCCTTCTTTTTTGTCATTGTTCTCAATTCTTCTAAAAAGCCCCTCCACATTTTCATCTGTATCTCTTAAATATGCACAATATCTCTCTCACACATCTCTCATGCAGCGACTTTCTGGTCTTCTTGAAATATCCTGTTCATGGGTATGAACAAAGATCACCATGGTGTACTCTAAAGCTTCTTCTCCAAACACAGAAGATATGGCTCGTAGAAGATAATGCTCTTTTCCTGTAGCTTGATCTGCTCAAGTACTAACAGTAAAGCATGTGACCAGGAACAGTGTTGATGTGCACTTCTGAATCTCATGTCTGATGGACTTGACTCCATTTGAGAAAATCCAGCGTGATGCCAAGTGCTTCATCCAGTATGAAGGAGTTCTGAAGAGCGTCACCTTCCTTCCATCAACTACTTTACTTCCTTTCTGTGGATTAATTGCTTCTTCTGCCTGATTATATCTAAGAATTTTGCTAGAAGCATAACAGCTGTCAGCAGAATCTCCCTCCCAAAACTACATGCTTCCAAGATTTAATTTGACAAGTGATGATGTCTCTCTCCTGAGAATACTGTTGAGCTGCAAAAGAGGAAGGAGAAGAAATGAAGTCGCTCCTTGGTAGCAGTTTCAAAACAATCAATACATGAAATTTACTTGTTCTGCTTCTGTGGACACATTAACACAAATAATTTTTATTATAAATAAAAATAATGATAATAATAATATATAACAATAATAATAATAATAATATTAATAATAATCTTCTTCTCTTCTTTCTCTCGCTGCCCCGCTTAGGGGTCGCTACAGCGGATCAACTGTCTCCATTTCTTCCTGTATTTCTTTGCATCTTCCGTTTCCAACTCAACACCTCACCTGTAATAATGTCCTCCTCTTCTCACTACATCCATAAACCTCCCTTGGTCTTCCTCTCTCTCTCTTCCTGGCAGCCCATCCTCAACATCCTCCTTCCAATATAATCATCATCCTCCCTGCACATGGCCAAACCAACGCAACCTGCTTCTAACTTTGTTCCAAGACGTCTAACCTGAGTTGTCCTCCAATATACCTATTTCTAATCCTGTCCAACTCGTCACACCCAACGCAGGCAAATCTCTGTGCATCTTAACTCTGACACCCAGCCTGGCCTCCTGCCTTCGCTATGCCACCGCCTCCAACCCATACAACACAGCTTGGTCCTACCACTGTCCTTGTAACCCTTCCCCTTACTCAGCTGCACGCTGCCTGTCACAAATCACTCCAGCCACTCTTCTCCATCCATTCCAACCTGCCTGCACTCTCTTCTTCTCCCCTCTTCCACATTCGCCAAGTTACACTGTTGATCCAAGTATTTAAACCTCCACCTTGTTACTTCCACTCCCTGCATCCTAACCACTCCACTTTTCTCCTCTATCCACACTCATGCATTCTGTCTTGGCCCTACTCACTTTCTGAGCATTCCTCTCTCCAGAGCATATCACCACCTCTTCAGGTTTTCAAGCTGCTCCCTACTCCCACTACAGATCACAATATCATCAGGAAACATCATCGTCCACGGAGACTCCTGTCTAACTCACCACAACCTGGTTCATCACTACTGGTAAAACAAGAACGTGGCCTAAAGTTGATCCTTTGATGTACCCAACCTCTACGGAATGCATCCGTCACTCCCACTGCAGATCCACCATCGTTACACTGCCTCATACATATCCTGTACTCCTCTGTCATACTTCTCTGCCATTTGTGACATCCTCATACAAAACCACAACTCAACTCTAGGCACCCTGTCAGAAGCTTTCTCCAAATCCACAAAGGCACAATGCAGCTCTTTCTGACCTTCTCTGTACTTCTCCATCAACACCCTCAGAGCAAACATTGCATCTGTGGTGCCTTCATAAAACCATACTGCTGTTCACTAACCTCACCTCTTTTCTTCTAACCGAGCTCACTACTCTTTCCCCAATCTCATGGTGCTGTTGGATCAATCCCTATCCTCTATAGTTACTATAGCCCTCTGGTGCATCACCCTTATTCTGAAGATCGGCACCAGCAATAATTTTGTCTCCAATTCTCAGGCATCTCTCACTTGCCAAGATTAGCAAACAATCTGGCTGGGAAACTCAATTGCCATCTCCTCAAAATATCTCCATGCTTCCACTGAGACACATCCGGTCCAACAGCTTTTCCATTCTTCATCTCTTCATCATTGCTCCTATCCCATCTTGTTTATTTGCTGCACTTCCTGCTAACTCTTCTCACATCATCCAGTCTTCTCTCTCACATTTTCATTCATCAGCAAGCTCTCAAAGTATTCCTTCCATCTGTTCAACACGCCCTGTTCACCTGTGAGTACGTTACTACTTCTATCTTTAATCGTCCCTGGACTCAGCACATCTTTTCCCAGATCTGTCTCTCTGGGCTGTCTAGCCAATCGTAAAGGCCCCTCCCTCTTTACTGTCCAGCCTACAATTCAGCAAACACCTTTATCTTTTTGGCCTCACTACTGCTTTCTTCTGTCCCATGTTCATCTCCCTTGTACAATTCTGTTCACTTTCTTACCCTCTGTATGTCCTATGTCTTTGCCTCCTCTTCTTTTGAATACACCTTGGACTTCTTGGTTCCACCACCAGGTTTTATCCCTCTTCTTTTCCTCTTCCGGATAAAGTATCACACCTGGCATATTTCTAGTCAGTCTGCCTGATCACTTCGCAGTAGTTTCCCCAGCAATCCGAAGTCTCTTTGAGACCTCCTGAATTTACCCAGCAGTCCCTCCTCCTTCAGCCCACCACTTGACTTCGACTCGCCTCTCACTTTCCTCCTCTGGACCTCCAAGGTCATCCCCACAGACCACTCATCCCACGTTGTTTAGCTACACTCTCCCTGTCACTACTTCTTTGCAGTCTCTGATCTTCCTTTCTCAAACTGACCTCCTGCAAAGAATAAATATAATCCACCTGTGAGCATCTTCCTCCACTCTTATACGTCACCCTGTGCTCCTCCTTCTTAAAACAAGACACTACAGCTATTTCCATCCTTTTTGCAAAATCAACAACCATCTGACCTTCATATTCCTCCCTGACACCATGCCTACCTATCACCTCCTCATCACCTCTGTTCCTTCACCAACATGACCATTAAAATCTGCACCAATCACTCACTCTCTCCCCTGGGCACACTTCATCACTCTCCACCTAACCCACTCCAGAATTTTTCCTTCTCTTCCTCTTACAACCAACTTCTGTGGAGCATAAGCACTAACAACATTCATTATCACACCTTCAACTTCCAGCTTCAAACTCATCACCCTCCCTGACACCCTCTTTACTTCCAAAACACTCTCCACATACTCTTCCTTCAGGATAACACCTACTCCATTCCTCCTTCTATCCACACTATAGAACAGTTTAAACCTCCAATACACCTGGCCTTACTACCCTTCCATCTAGTCTCTGCATACAAAATGTCAACCTTCTCCTCTCCATCATATCAGCGCACTCTCTTCTACTCCTTTACCAGTCATGCTGCCAACATTCAAAAGTCCCTACCTCACTCTGTAATTCTCCTCTCCTCTTTCTTCTCTCCTTTCCTCTGGACATGCCTCTCCTCCTCTTCTCTTCTTCTTCTTGGCCAACAGTAGTCCACTTCCACTCAGCACCCTGTAGCTAACAGCACTGATGGCGCATCGTTGTTAACCCGGCCTCACCGATCCGGTATGAATTCGTATCGTTGTCCGATATTGATTTGGCAAAGCATACTGATGCCCTTCCTGACGTAACCTCCCCATTTAATTCGGCTGGACCGGCACAAAGAAATACACTGGCTTGTGCATCCTTTGTGGCTGGGTTAATAATAATAATAATAATAATAATAATAATAATAAAATAATAATAAAATAATAAAAATGATAATAATAATAAATAATTGTATTATTATGTTACCATAATAACATTCATCTAATTAGACAACAGAAACACAAATTAGAAATTTGTAAATTATGTAAACATTAATATAAAACTGTAAAAAAATTAATATAAATAGTGATACAAAAAGAGTGATGCCTTACACCAGTGGTACAGATATTCTTTGAAGAATCTTAGTAATTTGGAAATAACTTTATAAAAGAGACTGTAACGTGACATAACCCCCAAAAGGCTAAACTGGCAATACCTGCAATACTGAACAAGACAGTAAGTGTCAGATTTACTTTTTTAGTAAAACCAGCAAAACAAAACTTTACTCAGTTTATTATAAAAAACAGTTTGTGTTCCCACATCCTTTCATTCATCCTTACTGTCACATGTGTATCTCACAGATGTTACATTATTACAAAATGCCAAGTGTTATTTTTCTAATAGCATTGATTAAAATGTTAATCTTGACAATGTCATCAACTTTATTTTGGCCAGAAAGATTAAAAATGCAGATCTGAAGAGTTTTATTAAAGAGTTCACTTACTCAATTCAGTTTCTTCCTCTTGATCTATAAAAAAAAACACGTTATTATATCCACAAATCATGTATTTCTGTGTGATGAGCTGAAACACAGCACACAGCTACACACACTGTACTGGTTTAACAAACAAGGCAAGAGAAGTCATGATTAAGGTTTACAGTACAAGTTTGTACATTAAATCTTGTACATTAGATTTGTACTAGATTGTATTAGATTTTCCACTTCAAATGGAGAAGCAGTAACCATGCTCTGAGGGCATCACAGTGTCAGAATTGTTAAATTTAAGGTGGAACTGATAGTCCTGAATGTTAGCTGATGAACATATAGATAATAGTCTTTAATAGTCTAAGCTAAGAAATGCCCTGTCCCTACATGATGCAAAGAAATAATGAAGGAAAAATAGAAGTTTTTAATAATAGTTATATAGTAAATAATAGTTTTTCCGGGTGTGTTTCCTGGTGACTGGTGTAAGAAGTGGATCTTATCTGAGCGACAAGTGTAAATTAAAGCTTCTTTGCCAGAAACATTGTATATATATTATATATACAGATGGTGTTTCAGAAACCATTATCCCAAATCTGGGGAGGAAACTGGGCAATCTGAGTATGTACAGTATGTTTAAAATGACTCACCATCTCCCAGTAGTCTTCCTGAGTGAATGAAAAATAAAATGAGAAAAATAATCATTCTTAAAAGCTCTAGAAATATGCAGCTATTTCAGCAATTATTCATTTAAAAATGTCAAGCCAAAGGGTCTGGGTTTGAACCGGTCTTTTTTTAGCAAGTTGCCAAAGAAGAAAATTTGTGATCATGTTGACAGATTCATTCATTCCTGTCATTTCTTAAGATCAAGTAGGTCAAGGGGATTAATTTAAACATGAAAGATTAGTTTTTTTGCAGGGGTCAATAAAATAATAACTTATGTAATATCTGTTAATTTATCTATTAATTATACAAAACCATTTTTTTCTTCATTTCATTTCTTCAGCACTGTTACTCAGATACTGTAATAAAATGCAGAACTTTTTTCTGCAGAACGTCATTATTAAGAGCAGCTTCAGAGTGGCCATGTCCATGTGTGGGCAGTGAAGCTGATCGCAGATTTAAACATTAAAGAGTTCACTTACGTAATTCTGTTGTATCATCTTGAGCTGTTAAAAAACAAACATGCCGTTATTATAATCACAAACAATTGACCATAAAATCAAACCGTACTGGACTGAACATTCAACAGAATTGACAGGACAGAGTGAACTGTTTATAGCTGTTCAAAACAGAAGAAGAATTTCAAAAGCATTAATCCATGTTTTACTCCATTATTTACACTGAAGTGCTTTACACTTTTACTTTATTTGGGATTACACCATTTGGTAAACTGACCACACCTGAAATTAGAACATTTTAATTTTTCTATTATTCTATAATACATGGTTATTTATTTATTCATATCAATGAACCCTCTTAGCTTTTCAGTCTCTATGTAGGAAATATTGATGGATCACATTGTCTTGTAAGTGTATTAACTTATTGATGTTATTGTATTATCTTGAAACTTGATTGAAGGTGGGAGTCCTACATAAGTGAAGGATCAGTGCTGGAAAACCTGGCCGCATTTGCAAAGAGACCGAATTAAAACTGGGTCAAAATGCCTCCATATCAAAGCCAAACACTTATCTTTAATTACCGGAAGCAATTGCACTTTTTTCTGATAAAGATATCACAACAAAGAATTAAGTTTAGTGTTGATCAATAATCCAACCAGTAAAAGCAGAGGCGATCGTGTTTTTAAATGAAGCTTGTTTAAAGGAGCTGTAGTCACTGTCTGTATGTTGTATTGTCCTCTCTCTCAGGACATGACAGATGAGGCAGATTCTTAAATAGAGGCAGATTGGTGAGATAGAGGTTCTCCTACCTGTCCTTCGTTTTCTTCGCCACATTATCTCAAGACAGAAAAACTCTCCTGAAAAACTGCCAGGAGCACACCAAACTGCTTCTGTCTGAAATGTTTCTGCTGTCACCAGTCGTCCCCGACTCACAATGGCATGTCAGTTCATCATACTACAGATAAAAGTACTTCTACTTTCAATTGCAGCAGGAAACTCCTTTTTTTTCTTTCCGCTACCAACGCGCTTGTAAGTCAAAGGTGGCAACAAGTCTAAAAGTTATCTTCAGCCTTTGTGTTCTGTTTACAAAATGATCCATTCAAAACTGTGTACTTCTGTAATACTGTAAGTATTCAGTATTCTTTTTTTTGCCTTAAAATTCTACGCACAAAACCCCATAATGATAAAGTGAAAAAAGTTTGCTTGAAACTTTTGCAACTTTTATTAAAAATAAAAAACAAAAATAAAACATGCACATAAATTTTCAGAGCCTTTGTCATGACACTCAAAAGCGAGCTCAGGTGTTTCCTGTTTCCACTGATCTTCCTTCAGAAGTCTCTACAACTTGATTGGAGTCCACCATTCAAATTCAGCTGATTGGAGATGATTCGTAAAGACACACTTTTTTCTGTATAAGGTCCCATAGTTGACATAGTCATAGAAAGTGAAAGTGACAACCCTTGTCATTGCGAGGTCACGGCACAGCACACATGAACCACAACGAAATTGGACCTCTGCATTTAACCCATACACACGTGCAGCAGTGGGCAGCTATTGAAAGCGCCCGGGGAGCAGTGAGGGGGACGGTACCTTGCTCAAGGGTACCTCAGGGCAACCCACTGGGGTGGGAATTGAACCCACAATCTTCCGATGCAGGGCCAACTCCCTAACCACTAGGCCACCGCTGCCCCATAGTCAATTAAAATTAAATGATCTAATATAAGATCAGTTATATTAGACTGTTTGTTTACTATGTTTACTTTGCAACGAGGGGGGAAAACACGCTGGACTGTGTTTACACAAACATGGCCGGCGCGTACAGAGCAGAGCCCCCACCTCGGACACTCAGACCACATCTCTGTGCTGCTGATCCCAGCGTACAGACCCATCGTCAGGCGCGTGAGACCCACCCTGAAGCAAGTAAAGACCTGGCCCACAGGAGCCATCTCTGCTCTTCAGGACTGCTTCGAACGCACAGACTGGGACATGTTTAGGGAGGCTGCAACCTACGGTGACTCCATCGACCGGGAGGAGTACACAGCTTCAGTGACTGGCTACATCAGCAAGTGCATTGAGGATGTTACTATCTCCAAGTTCATCATATCACGACCCAACCAGAAGCCATGGATGACCTGTGCAGACTCCTGAGAACCCGGGACAAGGCCTTCAAGTCTGGGGACGAGGCCGCCCTAAGAAAAGCGAGGGCAAACCTGTCTCGGGCCATCAGAGCGGCGAAACGAGCTCACGCAGAGAGAATCCATGGCCACTTCAAAAACACTGGTGACACGCGGCGCATGTGGCAGGGCATCCAGGCCCTCACCAACTACAGGACATCTCCACCTGCCTGTGACGGTGACCCCTCCCTCCCAGATGCGCTGAACCACTTCTACGCACGGTTTGATGCAGTGAACGACAAGAGAATGAGGAAGACCACCCCTCCTCCGAACGACCAGATTCTCTGTCTGACCACAGCCGAGGTGAGAAGATCTCTTCTCAGAGTCAACCCACGGAAAGCTGCCGGTCCAGACAATATTCAAGGTCGTGTGCTCAGAGGATGTGCAGAACAGCTGGCAGATGTTCTCACTGACATCTTCAACACCTCTCTGAGCACCAATGTTGTTCCAAGGTGCTTCAAGACCACCAGCATCATTCCAGTGCCAAAGAAACCATCCATCTCCTGCCTCAACGACTATCGTCCCGTCGCACTCACACCCATCATCATCCCCCCCTCACTAGACCCCCTGCAGTTTGCATATCGTCCCAACCGCTCAACGGACGATACAATCTCCACCACCCTCCATCTGGCCCTTTCTCATCTGGACAGAAAGGACTCTTACGTCAGAATGCTGTTCATCGACTAGAGTTCAGCATTCAACACCATCATCCCTCAGCACCTGAGTGAGAAGCTGAGGCTGCTGGGCCTGAACACCTCCCTCTGTAACTGGATCCTGGACTTCCTGACTGGGAGACCCCAGTCAGTCAGGATCAGTAGCAGCACCTCCAACACCATCACACTGAGCACAGGAGCCCCCCAGGGCTGTGTGCTCAGCCCACTGCTGTTCACACTGATGACCCACGACTGTGCAGCCAAGCACAGCTCGAACCACATCATCAAATTCACTGATGATACAACCGTGGTGGGTCTGATCAGCGGTGGAGACGAGGCAGCTTACAGAGAGGAGATACAGGAGCTGACGGACTGGTGCAGAACCAACAACCTGTCTCTGAACATCGACAAGACTAAAGAGATGGTTGTTGACTTCAGGAGATCACGTCGGGACCACACTCCACTTATCATCAACATCTCACCTGTGGAGATGGTCCAGAGCACCAAGTTTCTTGGTGTTCACATCACTGACAACCTCACGTGGTCCCTCAACACCAGCTCCATCACAAAGAAAGCCCAGCAGCGCCTCTACTTCCTGCGCAGACTGAGGAAAGCCCATCTCCCACCTTCCATCCTCACTATCTTCTACAGAGGAATCATTGAGAGCATCCTGAGCGGCTGCATTACTGCCTGGTACGGGAACTGCAACGTCTTAGACCGCAAGTCCCTACAACGGGTAGTGAGAACAGCTGAGAAGATCATCGGGGTCTCTCTGCCCTCTGTACAGGACATCTTCACCACTCGCTGCATCCGCAAAGCAACCAGCATTGTGGATGATCCCTCCCACCCTTCCCACACTCTCTTCTCCCTCCTCCCATCCGGGAAAAGGTTCCGCAGCATACGGGCCTCCACTTCCAGGATGGGAAATAGTTTCTTCCCCCTGGCCATCAGACTCTTGAACTCTGAAACCACCAATATCATGGACTCTTAAACCCAGTCCACTTTTCATCCTGTATTTATTTATTTATCTCATGTTGCACTCTGCACTTTATCAGTAACACTGCTCCACCACACTGCTACACATAATCTACCTGGGCTGCTTTGTTCCACAACACTGCGGCCCTCTACGGATGAATGTACTGTCTGTCGTGCCGTCTGTTGTTGTCTGTCTTGTCTACACTTGTTGCCCCGTGTTGTGTCTTATGTTGTCTTGTGTCTTGTGTCCTGTCTTGTGTCTTGTCTTGTGTGTAGCACCAGGGTCCTGGAGGAACGTTATTTTGTTTCACTGTGTGCTGTGTATATGGCTGAAAAGACAATAAAATCCTACTTGACTTGATAAGTCTGAGAAAACTTAGGGTATGAAAACTTCCTGTCTCCACAATATGGAGTCAATAAGTAAATCCATCCATTTTCAAAATCATTTAACCAGGGCCAGATCTTGATAAATACTCTCTTAAAAATAAGGGTTCCAGAAAAGTCACAAGTAGGGTTACTGAGTCTTTATCCAGTAATTTACATTTACAATCATGGCATTTATCAGACGCTCTTATCCAGAGCGACGTCCATGTCCTGATTACAGGGACAGTCCCCCCCTGGAGCAACTCAGGGTTAAGGGTCTAAGGGTCTTGCTCAGGGACCCAGTGATGGTAGTGCCAGAGGTGGGATTCAAACCTGTGACCTCTTGAACCATAGGTCCATAGGCAAGTACCACCACTAGACCACCACCACTCAGTAATTTGTTCAAATGAAGGAGGCTGGATAAAAGTACATGATAAAAGTTATAATTTTAATAAAATAAGTTTCAGAAACAAGTAAAAGATCATACAGACAAACGGACAAATCAAAGGCAAAGACAAGAATCAGGGTTAGGGTGGTCTGGTGTGCAGCACAAGGCGACATGGACAAAGGTGTGACAGCCACTTCAGGAATCCCTTGAAGTCACCCCTTTAAGTAAGATATGCAAAGGATTTTAGGACTTTTTTGACATCAAAACAAACAAACGTTAAATGTAACTTTACAGTTCTAAGTTGAACATGTTTAATGTGTCCAGTGTCTGATAAACGGTGTGAATTTAAATGGTGTTCAGAAAGGGCAGTGGTGGTCTAGTATTGAGGGACTCGGTCCCAGGACTGGAAGGTTGTGGATACGAATCCCAGACCAGCATGTTGCCCTGAGGTACGCTTGAGAAAGGTACCGACTCATCACTGCTTCCCCATTTTTGGTTAGCTAGTTGTCCACTGTCTCTCCTTTCGCAGAAAGGAACTCTGTCTCTTTTATCCCCAGTTCTCGCTCTGTGGGCTCCACTTCTGCAATGTTTTGTCTCATCTGTTGCTCCAGTCTGATTCCCTGTTGCTCCTCTTGAGCTTGTAGAGCTTTCAGCTGTTGTTGTAGGTCTCTTTCCCTCTCTCTGTACTCCTTTACTTCTCTTTGAGATTCATAAAGGTTATTTTGTAGCTCATCTAATTCCATCTTTAGCTGCTTCCCATTTATTTTGGCTTTACGCAACTGCTTCCTCAGCGTCATTTCATCAGATTCTTCCAGCTCTTTCAGCTCCTCTTGCTGCTTGTTTTCCCTCTCCTTGTATTCTTCTATTTCTCTTTCATATGTATAAATTATCTGATTCAGTTCTTCTATTTTCTTCTTTTGTTGCTCCTCATGTTGTCTGGATGCCTCCAGATCTTTTCTTAGTTCACTCTCCTTGTGTCTGGATGCATCCAGATCTTTTCTTAGTTCACTCTCCATTTGTCTGGATGCATCCAGATCTTTTCTTAGTTCACTCTCCTTGTGTCTGGATGCATCCAGATCTTTTCTTAGTTCACTCTCCATTTGTCTGGACGCATCCAGATCTTTTCTTAGTTCACTCTCTTTGTGTCTAGATGCATCCAGATCTCTTTTTAGTACACTCTCCTTGTGTCTGGATGCCTCCAGATCTTTCTGCAGCTCACTCTCTGTTTGTCTGGAAGCTTCTAGCTCATGAATTAAGCGTATTTCAGTTTGCCTGTACGTATCCAGCTCTTTCCTGAACTTGGTCTTCTCTGTTTCTGTCTCTCCCAGGACTTCAATCAGATTTTTTTCCTTGTAAAGCCGTACACCTTCCCATGATTCAAAACACGTTTTCATCAGATTTTCATAAGACTGCTGAACAAAGAACTTGCTTTCCTTTTTCTTTGTCATCGACTCAATTGCACTAAAAAGCCCCTCCACATTTTCATCAGTGTCTTCTAAACAGTAATATCTCTCCCCACACATCCGCATGCAGCGGCTTTTCATGGTCTTCTTTGAAATATCCTGTTCGTGTTTATGAACAAAGATCACCATGGTGTATTCCAAAGCTTCTGCTCCAAACACTGAGGTTATGGCTCGTAAAAGATAATGCTCTTTTTTAGCAGCATGATCTGTTCGCATTACTAACAGAAAAGCATGTGGACCAGGAAACAGTGTTGTTGTGCACTCCTCAACTTCATGTCTGATGGACTGGAGCCTCTCTGAAAAAATCCAGCCTGAAGCCAAGTGCTCCATCCAGTAAGAAGGAGTTCTGAAGATCAGCACCTGCTTTCCCCCAATAGTCTTCCCTCTATAGTTTCCTTTCTGTGGGTTAATTCTTTCTTCTGTTTGTCCATATCTAAGAATTGTGTTACATGCATAACAGCTATCGACTGAATCTCCTCCCAAAACTGCAAGCCTAAGATCTGGTTTGGATTTTGCGGATGTTCTTCTCTCCTGAAAATGTTCTTGAGCTGTAGAAATTACAGACAGATTAAACTTTGCAGCACTATGAAAATGAAATACACAGGATTTGTATCTACATAGTATTTTCTTTACTGAATAATACATGCATTTAACAGATTAATAGAAAAGTTAATGAAGGATGGAAATGGAAAGTCACTGGCCTCTTCTTCAGGTCCACCTACCTTGTACCTACCTTGTATCTTGTACGTGGTAGCCATTTTATCATCTCCACTGACCATACAGGAGCACTGTGTAGATCACAGTTACAGACTATAGTCCACATATATCACCTCTTAGCCCACCTTTACCCCCATGATCGCCAGTGAGTATCTGTTATTTGGGTGACCAAGCAAAATCAAAGTTAAACAGATGTAACTTACTTCGCTCTGCTTCTGTATCTCCCTCCTCAACATTCAAATCTGGTTCTGCAGGAGAATGACATAAATAAGTAACATACTCAGGTTGTGAGAATTATTTGCAGAAACAGATTTTAATGACATGCTTACATCCTTTTTATACTGAAGAAAATTACATAGCAGACAGTTTAAAACAAGCACTTATATAGTTTCTGATTAAGAAATTAGTTCTTAAACCTTTATTCCAGAGTGGTGCAGAATATGTATGGGGCAGTGTGACAGTGGTGAGATCTGTAGTAGGAGTGATGGATGCATTTAATGTAGGACTAGAAAAGAATACATGAATGTGAATGAAAGGGAGGACAGCAAAGTGGTTAGGATGCGGTTCAGGATCGACAGTTCAGAGAAACAGGGAGTGTGGAAAAGAGGTGAAGAAGACAGGCAGGTTGAAAAGAGTGGAGAAGAGTGACAGGAGGTACCACCAAGAGTGAAAGGAAAGGTTTCCAAGATGGCAGTTATGTCATATGTGATGGAGACGGGGAGATAGCACCAGACTGTTATGACTCTTTGGTGTTCTGCCCTTCTTAATTACAGACACACTGAGGAACAAGCGAGAAACGGCATGGAAAGATCACCAGCAGGGGGTGATAACCTTTAAAGTCAGCAGGGAGTAGAGAAAGCGTAGGTGGAAGAGAAGCCCTGCTGCATTTCCTGTCCCACAATCACTAACAAAGCCTAAATGTGAAAGTCTATAAACTTCGTGGTTCAAGAGCTTTATGCGATAAGTTGCTGGTCCAGCCTTTTAAGACTGTAGTGTGAACCCGTCCTACAACCAGTCCTCATTACTGGAGGGGCTTCACCTGCTACATGAGCTCCTTCATGTGATATACATATCTGATCAAACTTTAAGTATGATTGGAATTTCAATCAGGGGTGGGTTTCCTTAAAGTTTCAGTTCTAAGTCTGCTTCAAACGCTTAATTAAAGATGCTCCGTCGAGAGGGGAAAGATGACGCCCTCTTGTTGTAATGCACTATGTGGTTCACAGAATTTGAATAGAAAAGCATTTGAATTGAGTTTACAGCAGGCAGTGTGAATAAAGTGCTCTTGAAGTTATTGATGGAATAAAATCAGTTTTGAAAGTTTTGAATTCCATCCAACATCCAAGATGCATCATTCCTGTTATTCAATGACCTAAATTTCAGCTGAGTTCAAATATTTAAAACATTAATCAAATGTAAAATTTGTAATGAATCAAATTGATGTTAATCTGGTGAAAGTCAGCAACGTGGTTCACATTTAAAACTGAATTAAAAGTGCATTTTTTTACACATAAAAACTGATGTTTTATGTTTTACACAACTAAAATTCAAAGATTAATAAATGATCGTGATTTTGAAATCTGAATTCTCGGAGTATCTTGTTTTGGAATAAAGGTTATTTAAAAGAGACTTTAGTTACTTAGTTAGCTTTCAGTCGGCTGCATTGTCCTCCCCCAGGACGTGGAAAATCAGGCTGATTCATAAGTCTAGGCAATTTCTGTGGTCACGTGAGCCTGAGGTTCTCCTACCTGGTGTTTGTAGTCTCTGCATCTCCATCTCAAGGCAGAATTAATCACACAAAACGAGTTCCTCACACCAAACCAGTTCTTTTCAGACAGTTTCTTCAAAAATGCATCTCCTGACGCCACCCGAAACTCACGCTAGCGGGCCAGGTAGGTGCTCTAGATACATCAGCACTCTTGCGATTGCTGTAAGATGTTTTTGAGGTTTTGTTTTCCTGTTCCCACCACACAGTAAACTCAGAGGGTATCCTGCCCTGTGTTACACTGTATGCAGAAGCTCTTCATGTGTTCATTCATGTGCTCTCATCTTCATTAAAGTTCATAAAATGAAATGAGATCAAATTTGAACTTAAAGGGGGGACATTGCTAAACTGTTTCTTTCAGAATGAAGCTTTACGTGCTTCATTTTCTGGACTGAAGACAAATTCACTTTAAGTGCAACGGTTTCCCCCAAACTTCACGCACACAATAAACTCTCCCACTTTTGATCAAGCAGAGATGGCCTTGTGGGCTCCATGATCAGGCGCTCATGGGTTTGAGTCCCAGACCTGTTGGCTATCCTGAGGCACCACTGAGCAGAGTACAGTGACCAGCACTGCTCCCCGCGGCGCGTAATGCTCTCTGCAGCACTGTACTTGTGGGTAAATGCAGATGAAGCATTTTGTTGTGGTGCACGTTCACTGTGACAGATCTTCACTTTCACTTTCAGTATTTCGTCTCGATCCTCTGTGCAGAAATGGAGATTTTAATCAGTTTGATCCAAATGATGTAACATTCCATTCATGTTTTATTCAAAAGCCTTCATTAAAGTAAATGAACCGAGTACCTGAAACGTTCACGTTCGCCTTTCCCCTAAAACTGAATCTGCTTTCCTAATCACTCACTGAATTAAACAACATGAATAAAGTTTTTTAAAAATGTGACTGATCACTTTGATTACATTTAATTCTCTCACTCATTTTCTGAGCCGCTTGTCCTGGTTAAGGTCACGGGCTGGAGTCTATCCCAGCTCACACAAGGTGAAAGGCGGGGACACACACTGGACAGGACGCCAGTCCCTCATAGGGTGCACACACACACACACACACACACACACACACACACCACCATGTCGCACTATTTAATTCATTTAATTTTAATTTTGTTCTTTATACGTCATTAAGACATGGTCTATGCATGTTGATGATATAAGCCTTAATATAAGTTTTATTGAATGATAATAACAACAAAAAGTGTCCTGATCCTGAACATTTATTTCAACAGTGTCATTACGGTATACATTTAGAAAAGGCAGTGATTTGTTTGAATGAAAATGTTTAGAAAACACAATTTTTGCACAAAACCTCCATTAAAACCTGAAAATTTAGGACTCACTCAGGAGCACCAGTTTAGCCTCCAGTCAGACCAGCAGAGCAGATCAAGAGGGAGTTCTGATCAGTTTTATTATTAATAATGTGCTGGTATAACAACTCCACAGTTAGGATTAGGATTTTGTTTTTCTCTTTTTCTGATGTGAATGAATAAGGCAGATAGTCTGACAGTATGAAGTGTTTTTAAAAAAATGTCAATAAATGATTCACTATCTTCCTAAGTCTGTCTGTCTGACTGTCTTTCTCCTCCTATCTTAATGTTTCTCGTTATGAGATACTTAGTCATTATAATAGACTCATATTATACATATTTTCATAACGAGATTTTTTTTCTCGTTATTATGAATTGTTTCATTTTGCGTGGTTTTTGCATAGTGTTTTAATGCATTGAATAAAAAAATTATAATTTATTTAATTAATCATATTTACAATATTTTTACGTCTCTATTGAAAGGACCAATCAGAGAACACACGTGATTGACGTCAGAGGCGGTGGGTGTGGCTTTCGTTGACTTCTGTCCGCCATCACTGTGAAGGGAGGAGGGGAGCGCTCTGGGAAAGAACAACAAATGAAGGTATGTTTCGCTTCGTGGTCGCTACGCTTTTGTATCTTTATTTCTCCATTTCGATATCATCTTTGTTATCGACTATTACGCCGGTACAGCTTTGACTTTTACTGGTTTAAATAAGGTAAAACTTGACTTACGTAGACACTCAGTGGTGCACTAAAATTTGCTCTCGACAAATCCTGCACCCATTTCGTTACGTCTCGCTCTCTGATTGGCTGAAATCGAGCTGCCGTTACCGTTGCCTGAAGGACAGAGACTGTTAAGGTTTTTAACAAATAATATTTGTTTTGTATTTTTTTTTAAACGAAATTCCAAACGAGCAAAAAAGCACATAAGTTAATCGAACCTCATGTTGATTTATTTATATTTAACCGGGTCTGCTGTCGAAAAAGACAGCATTTGAATTTAATAGTCTCATTTTGTTACGTTTCTGTCATGTACAACTTTATCAACTAAAAACGAATATGAATCGAGTATGTTTTGTATACAGTTCAAAGCTTGTCACCAGCTTTTCCCGCAAGTAGATGTGATTTTTGTTTTTTTAATCAGGCGTTCTCGACGGCAGCTTTTGGGTCCTTTGGGCGCAGGATGTGTTGGAGCATGCAGAATGATGCAACACATAGGAACTTCTACTTTATCAGAGAGACACATATTACATCATTACCAAACATGTTTTATTTATCCTTCATATGATTTATACTTCTTTAGTCTTTCTGTGTTTATGAAGTGGACTCTGAGTAGGTTTATTAACGCTGGAAAACTCTGAAGGGCCTGCAGGAGTCACAGCAGGTCAGCAGAGGACGTTGATGGTTTCCTCTGTGAAAGTAGAATGACAGGTCAACATTAATGACAGCACCATTTATTCATGTCACATCTGATCATCTGCTCACCCGAGGCAGCTTTTCTGAAGATGTAATGGACTGGGAGACGGCGTCCACAGGAGCGAGGAGGAGAATGGAAGCATTAAGATTTAAATTTGGCTTTAAAGGAGGAGGTTATGGTGAAGTGATCAGAGACCAGACCGGATACACCGGAGTGTCAGAAGTGTTTAAAGAGATAAAGGTCAAGAAAACTGGGTGTGACCGTCCTAGAGGACACAGTGGTGCCTGTCAATCTGTCCAACCAGTCAACTGTCTGTCTGTCCAACTATCCAACTGCCTGCCTGTTTATCTATCTATCTATCTATCTATCTATCTACAAAACTGTCTTTCTGTTAGTCCAGCTGTCTGTATGTCTCTACCTATCTATTTATCTTTGTCCAACTGCCTTTCTATCTGTCTTTCCGTCTGTCTGTCTGTCTGCCTGTCTGCATTTATCTGTCTAACTATCTTCTTGACAGCCTTTGTATCTGTTTCTGTCCAGCTGTCTGTCTATATCTGTTTGTCTGTCTGTGAAACTGTCCATCTGTCTGTCTTTCTGACTGTCTGTCTGGTCTTTAGCTGCCTTAATGAACTGATTTTAGTGGGAATGATATTGGTGTCCACTGATAGCGGTGTCCTCCTTGGGACTCAGCGAGGGGCAGCTCCATGTTTATAGTCATCATGTCTCACTTTCACTACAGAAGGAGTAAAGAGTTTTCTGCTTCTATTTTAACTTTCATTGCTTTTAAATGTTTCCATCTGAACTTTTGAAATATCAGCGTAAAGACGAAAGGACTAAACGACAACCAACTTGACCAGACAATCCCAGAAATCAGAGACATAACTCTGAACAGACATAAAATGGTCATTAATCAATTGCTTTTCCTTCTGTTTTTACCCTTCTGGTCTTTCACTTCCTCTCTCACCAGGTGATTGGCTGAGCCCCGGTGCCATGAAGATGCTGACTCATCTTTTCAGGCTGCATGGCCTGTTTGTGGCCTCCCATCCCTGGGAGGTGATCGTGGGGACTATCGCAGTGACCATCTGCTTCATGTCCATGAATGCTTTTGCTGGCGGGGACCAAATCTGTGACTGGAACTACCAGTGCCCGAAAGTGCAGGAGGTAAAGAGCGTGGGACGTTGTAGATCATGTCCCCAGTCATGACAACATCATGACCTGTAGCTTCACTGAGGAATTCCCATTGATTGTCTCTGAAGTAATGGTCTAGATTGTGTGCTGGAATTTCAGAATTCAAGCCTGAAACACATTTTCATTTACTCTTCCAGAAGATCCTGAGCAGTGACCTCATCATCTTAACCATCACAAGGTGCCTGGCCATCGTCTACATCTACGTTCAGTTCAGAAACCTGCGGCAGCTCGGCTCGAAGTACATGCTCGGTGAGTGCTTCCTTCGAATTCAGGATCGATTCTAATCCGCCCAGACCAGTAGGTTACCTTTAGGTACTCTTGAGCAAGGTCCTGTCCCCAACACTGCTCCCTGGAAGTTGGGTATGGCTGCCGATGTGAAGGTTTAATGCAGGGAACCATGTCTTTGTGGTTCACTGTGAACTATGGTGCCTTATAGCCACTGGGACAGTGTGGTCTAGTGTTCAGGGACTAGGCTCCAGGAACAGGAGGTTGTGGGTTCGAATCCCAAACCAGTAGATTATCCTGAGGTACCCTTGAGCAAGATAGCACACAACATGAACACTATTAGATGACCTTTCTTTAAGTTGTCTTCAGGAACTGTTCTCCAGGCTTCTTGAAGGACGTCCCAAAGCTCTTCTTGGGTGCTTGGCTGCCTTTTGTTTTCTCTGTGGAGATGATTCCACACTTCTTCTGAAACGGCTCAGGTACAGAGATTAGAGTGGAAATTGTCTTTCCAGAAGCCTGGAGAACTGTTCCTCAACAAGATTCTCAGTCCCACCAAGAAGGTGTGGAGTGTGAACAAAACAATAACCTGAACTTTGAATGTCATGTATTGTGGCCAAGGCTTTATATCTTTAGAGGGGATGTTTCAGGTTGTATATGAGTGCTTTGCAGCTACCAGATCTTCATGAAGTTCACTCCATGGGAGCCAAGCCTTAGTTCACTGATGAGGTTCGCCCATATAGTAGCCCATTAGTGCTCTGAAGCTCCAGGCTGAACCATCAGCACTTAAATGTTGCATGTTTATTATGTTATCGTAATAATTCGCATGAAGATTTTAAAGTTTAAAAGTTCTCACATTGGTGCAGAATTAATCTGCATGCAAAAGATGTCCCTTGTTGTCTGTCCTATGCATTACCTGCTGTCCTGAATGTCTTTGTTTTGGCACAGGTATTGCTGGACTCTTCACTGTGTTCTCCAGTTTTGTCTTCAGCACTGTGGTCATTCATTTCTTGGGCAAAGAGCTCACAGGCCTCAAGTAAGTTCCTTTCTTTTCATCCTGAAACATCTCTCATATGTCTACTTGGTCGACCCCGCCACTCATTGAACTTCTGAAACCTCTTTTCTCCTCCCAGTGAAGCGTTGCCTTTCTTCTTGTTGCTGATCGATCTTTCTAAAGCCTGCACGCTCGCCAAGTTTGCCCTCAGCTCAAACTCTCAGGTAACGACACCCTGCTGGCCGATCAGGCCTGACTGACATCTTTAAGCTACAGCTGATCACGAGAGACGGTTATGATCTGCTGGTCTTTCTTCTTTATGGAGAATCAAATACATACCTTTCCTTTAATGCTGAGAAGAACATCAGTCTAACGTCACAACATCATGGAAAATAACGAGGCCTTATTTGTTTCAGTTATGTCGCAAAATTTGTGTTAGATTTGTGTTTTCATGCACATTTTGGTAGTTTCTTTTATACGTTAATTAAAATTATTAACTTTAAATGCAGAGACACCTTCACCTTTAATGCCAAGAAGAAGAAAAAAATACTCCAGCCTTTTAGAGTTCTTTTTAATGGCTGCTCTGTGATCTGCAGGAGGAGGTGAGGGAGAACATAGCTCATGGTATGTCTATCCTGGGACCTACCTTCACCCTGGACGCTGTGGTGGAGTGTCTGGTTATTGGAGTGGGAACCATGTCCGGTAAGACCCGTTCTCTCTGGGACAGTGATGTGTGTTTTACTGCATTAATCGATGTCATTAAACCCTGACCGTCTGACTTTTGATTATAAAGTCATACGAGATCAGCTGATGATCAGATTTGAAATCTAAAAACATTATTACACTACTGTCACCCTAAATGTGTAATTCAGTATTTTCAGTTTATCAGCCCTCCATGACTTGTTCTGTAGAGGTTCTTGGCTATGATGGAAGTTTCCAGATCTCAGCATCAGTGTGCAGTCGGGTACCAACGATAGTGAAAGGGTTGGTTTACAGGACGGTAGTGAGAGCGGCTATGTTCTGCTGGATGGAGAAGGCGGAGCTGGAGGTGTCAGAGTTAAAGATGCTGAGATGTTCGTTAGGTGTGACGAAGTTGGACAGGATTAGAAATGAGTGTTAGAGGGACAACTCGGGTTAGGTATTTTGGAGACAAAGTTAGAGAAGGTTGCGGGTGGACATGTCCAGAGGAGAGACAAGGATTATATCAGGAGGAGGAGGAAGATGGAGCTGCCAGGAAAGAGGAGAAGAGGAAGACCAAAGCGGAGGTTTATGGAGGTGGTGAGAGAGGACATGCAGGGGGTTGGTTTGAAGGAGGAAGATGCAGAGGACAGGAAGAAATGGAGACGGATGATCCGCTGTGGCGACTCCTAAACGGGAGCAGCCGAAAGAAGAAGATGAAAAGCATCAGTGTCCAGAAACTTTTGAAAAATCTCTTTCTCTCTCTGTCCAGGTGTTCGGCAGCTGGAGCTCATGTGTTGTTTTGGCTGCTTATCCGTCCTGGCCAACTACTTCGTCTTCATGACTTTCTTCCCTGCCTGTGTCTCTCTGGTCCTGGAGGTAAGAATGCTGCGTCTTGTGTGGACACTTAGAGACTTGTATCCTCTCTGTACCGTTCTCTTTTCATCATTTGTATTATTTTTTTTTCTTCAATGAGAACGTGATTCACTGTGTAAGACAGCAGGTGAAGAGTTCGTGTATACAAATGTATGAACATTAGTTTTAAAAACACAAGTTTATATACATTTATGCATTTCAAGATGTGTTAATTATCATAGTCATTCACAACAATTAAACCTCATGTTTTATAATTGCGAAACTCCGTCATGAATCCTCAGGATGTACTTTTTTTTTCCTGTATTCTGTGGTGGTTCGTGGTGTTTTGAGTGTGAATGACGCTCTCTTGTTTCTCCAGCTGTCGAGAGAGAGCAGGGAGGGACGTCCCATCTGGCAGCTGAGTCATTTCGCCCGCGTCCTGGAAGAAGAAGCTGACAACAAGCCCAACCCTGTCACACAGCGCGTCAAAATGATCATGGTGAGGACGACAACTCGGGAGCAACATGGCGACTAAGGATTTTTCACGTTTAAAACGATAACCGAACAGAACAGCTTTGTTATTGATCCCGAGGGAATTTGCTAAAGGTCAAAAAAGACGGGACATCAACCACCTGAACACAGTAACGCCGCGTTGAACAAGCTGCGATAGGTTTACGCCACAAATATGTAATGATGTAATGTTTTCACATTTTACGAACATTTCTGATCAGATTCAGAACAGTTCAGGACCGCTTTTGCTATTTGGGGAAGCCTGGTATTGATCAAAGATGGAGGGTTGCCAGTTTGATCCTCTGGACTGCCAGAAAAACTGTAGGTGGCTGGGAAGTGAGCAAAATGTCATATTCACCACGAGTGTGTAAGAAGGTTAAATGCAGTGTTCAGTGTATGTTTGGAAGCACAGAATTGTTAAATATTCATAATAATTTAATATTATTCATTGTTATGAATAGTCAGTTATATTACTCAGTTATGAATATTCAGTAGACAGTCTGTGATCCTGACCGTTGTGTTTGTCCAGTCTCTGGTTCTGGCGCTGGTCCATGCCCACACACGTCTGCTTGCCGGGTCTCCGTCCAACAACTCCAGCGGCTCAGCTGTGGACCTGCACAGCCCCAGCATGCCCCCAGACACGGCCATGAAAAGGTGGAGATGTGCTTTTCCTTCTGTCATCTGTAGGAGATGCGTTTTATCATGTAAGGTGTAGGAGTTTGAAAACAGCGTAGTTTGAATGGGTTTGATGCTCACCCTCGTCCTCCCTCGTCCTTTGTTTGTCTTAGCTAATGGGTGGGAGTGGACACAAAATTGGAGGTGATTGTGGAATTCCTCATTAAGGTCTTAGAGCTTTGAAGAACTGCAGCTTTTTAAAGCTAAAAATTGATCTTCAATATTTATCTCCATCTTTCCATCTTCCCCTTCTGTAGTGTGGACTTGGAGCAGGTCATCACTCTGTCTCTGGCTCTGCTGCTGGCGGTGAAGTATGTCTTCTTTGAGCAGGCAGAGACCGAATCCTCTCTGTCGATCAAACCCCCACACACTGGCCTGACCAATAGGAAGGCAGGTGAGGACTGTTGCAGAAGGGACCCAGTGAGAGACCCACAAAGGGCGAACCCTAAACCACCCACAACTCTGCTTCCCATGAAAGAGGAGAGAGGTAAGAAAACTTTAACTTGGACTTTAATAAATTACCCATGAATCCGTTATGGTTAATATACCATGTTATCACATTCGTCAGTTAACGTGTTGTTTGTGTGTGGTGATTTTGCTCGCGCTGATTACTTTCCTTCCTTTAACAGATGATCCGCATCGGCCGAAGTTCATATTCGGAGAGCAGCAGAGTCCTCCAGGACTGGAGCAGTCGGAAGAGAAAGAGGTCCAGGTTCCCAAACCCCAACAACCCCAGCTTACTCAACCTCGCCCCCTACAGGAGTGCCTGAGCATCCTCAGAGACCCGGAGGTACGACGTCAGATGTGTTTTCTCTCATCTTTCGCAATCGTTCAGTACAGCAGGCCTCACAGCACCTTTATCTAGTCCGTCGGATTCAGCTCATTTACTGAACATCCTGCTCTGTCAGATGGTTAAGAGGCAGACACACACACACACACACACACACCCAAACACGTGTGTATAATTATCTCCACAGGGATGCAGGTTTGAATGAATTCAGCGTAATTTGTCTGAATCTGAAGTTGGAAGCTCTTGAGGAATGAAAGAGGAACAGTCCAGTGCTGAACATCAAACATCGAAGCTGTAGGAACTCATTTCAGATCAAATGATTTAAAGTGTTTTTTCGTTTGCAAACATCCGAGAGCTCTTTAGCGGCTCATTTGCTCTAGAAATGATCTCCATTATAAGCTCAGTGACGCTGTTAATCAAATCTGTGTTTCTGAGGAGAGTTAGGCGGTTAACTGACTAGTTCTGATGATCATGTGGACGCTCTGTTGCACAGCAAGCGAAGTGAGTCATATAAGCTGAATTATTCTGCAGACTGTTGTTCATGATCAGTCACTATCATTTATCTTAACGCATCTGAACAATGTTCAGGGCTTTTATTTGCTCCGTTGCTCTGAGTGAAATCGCTCCAGAATGTGGTTTATTGTGAGAAATCTCATGGCTGTGATGCGGGTACGGACAAAATCTGGAGACAGTTTGCAAAAAGGAAGCAGTGCTGTTGATGTTTCTGTAACTGTAAAGTGTGATCTTGATAATTAGGCAGAACAGTGAATAGTTATTATATCAAAATTGCACTTTTAAACTGTTTAATTTTCCATTTTGCAAAGACTTGGATTGTACCGGTGTGTGAGGTTCTCCACTATGGACGAGTATGAATCGGGGGTTTAATGAAGCCTGATAATGCAGAGATTGTGAAGCAGGATTCTGGCACGTTGGGTTTAATGCTCAAGGCCGTGGTGTGAAAAATGATGTAAATTGATGTAAAAAATTCATGTAATTTTAATATTATTAATTTTTAAAGTCAATTTCCCCAAATCATGCAAAACACACAATTTTTTACTGACAAGTTTACGGTCCCTCTTTGTGCACAGCGAGGTCCACGATACCTGAGTGATGCTGAGGTGATCTCACTGGTGGAGAACCGGAGAATTCTGGGATACCGTTTGGAGGCGGTGCTGGAGACTCCAGAGAGGGGCGTGGCCATACGGCGAGAGATGCTTTCCAGTAAGCTTCCCTGCTCCTCAGCCCTGGAGAAACTTCCCTTCAGAGACTACGACTACACAAAGGTGCAGATCTCTTCTTCTGGGGTCTGATTCAGATGCATCTGCTTTTTCTTGACGTAGACGAGCATTCGTTCGTTCGTTCATTCAGTCGAAATTATTCTCCTACTTTCATTTATCCTCATTTTTGATGGCAGCACAATAAAAATGAAGTTACTTCGGGATCAGACGTGTAAATCTCTTGCCAGGTGATGGGCACAAACTGTGAAAATGTGATCGGCTATGTGCCGATGCCGGTGGGTGTGGCCGGACCACTGCTTTTGGATGGAAAGGAGTTCTATATCCCCATGGCAACAACCGAAGGCTGTTTAGTAGCCAGCACTAATCGGGGCTGCAGGGCCGTTACCGTGAGTCTCTCTCTTTTTATATATATATATATATATATATAGAATTTTTTTTTTTTTTTTCTTGCAATCCCTTGATGAAACACACTGTAATTAAAATATTTAAGATGCTCAGTGATCTTAATCATATCAGAGTCAACAGATATCTGCTTGGTCAGAATAATATAGACGTTGGACAGATTTAAGGCTGGAACTGTTCTTTAATAATGTTCTTACCACACTCTGGAAAAGCAGATCATTTAGGCCTAAAATTCTTTGATTTCTCTCCATTTGAACTTATTCGTGTTTCTTTTTCTCACCCAGGTCTAATTCCAGACCCTTTTTCTCATTGTACCTCCTTACACCTTTTTAGTACTAATCATTTTTCTGATAACAATTATATGCAACATATTCTTTTCCCAGTTTCTGTATTTCTGGGATGTTTTATATCTGTATCAGCAAACTGGAACCCAAAACCACTGGCATCTTCAACTGATCCCATATTTGTGGTTCCCGATTAAATATGACATGCCAAATAAAGTAGCAAACTAAAAACACAACTTTTAGAAACGGGCGTCATTGAAACTTCCCAATATTTTGACTGTAATCTGGACATGTCTGTATTGCCCGGCAGCGTTTTTAGCCGAAATCAGCTCGTTTGAACAGAAACGGGGAGAAGAGTGGAGATAAATTGACCTCAGGATTAGAACAAACCCTTTTAACTGCCTTTAAATTCCAGACTGAAAGTAATATTTCATCATTTTTAAAATTCTGGATTCTGTTTCCCCTCTCTCTCGCTCTTCAGTTGTCAGGTGGAGCGAGTGCATGCGTCCTGGCTGACGGTATGACGAGGGGTCCCGTCGTGCAGCTGCCGTCCGCCTGTCAGGCCGCAGAGGTCAAGTCCTGGTTGGAGACTTCTGAAGGCTTCAGTGTGGTCAAACAGGAGTTTGACCAGACCAGCAGGTCAGGATCTAAAAGTCAGGAGGGTCAGGAGAGATATAACCGTGCAGGCTGACATTGAAGCCCTAAACACTTCTATTTGAAGATCTGACATGTTCCTGGACTGCTCTTCTGTAGGAGATTTATTAGTGCACGTCTTGTACCGTAAAGATGTTTGTGTATCCCTGGTAGCCCAGCAACAACGCGCATCAGCGTTGAGGTGAAACAACAAAGATGAATAAAATGGCACTGTGGGGAGAACGTGCTGTCTGAACTGAGTTGTGTTGCAGGTTTGCTCGGCTGGATCGGCTACAGATCAGTCTGGCTGGCAGGAACCTCTACATCCGCTTTCAGTCTCAGACCGGGGATGCCATGGGCATGAACATGCTGTCTAAGGTGTGTGTGTGTGTGTGTGTGTGTGTGTGTGTGAATGACTATTTCAGTGTCAGAAATAGAGTGAACTTGGTGACCCCTGTTCAGAAAGACTTCCTGAAGGACAGTGTTGTTGTCTCTCATGTTCAGTCCAGTCTCTGTACCTGAGCAGTTCTCCAGATCTTCCTGAAGGACAGTGTTGTGTCTCATGTTCAGTCCAGTCTCTGTACCTGAGCAGTTTGATAGTTCTGTGTTGGTTAATCCACACAGTGATCTACAGCTGAACCTTCAAGCAGAACAAAGCGTCTAACTTGAGAATCTTCTTCACTGCTTCATGTCTTAACAGCAAATTTAATAATACAGTAATACAGACTCACTTGGACAAACTTTTTTTTTTTAAATTTTTTATTATTATTTAGTTGCACAAGAGCTGACCAGGCTAAAGGGAACGTTCCACTGCATGCCTTGCTGTAAGCGGACGGCACGTGGACCCAGGCTCTAGATTCCAAGTGTGAATTTAGTTTTTTTTTATTAAAATTTTTTTTTTCAGTAATTTGAGGGAACACCGTGTCCTTATAGATGTCACATGCTCAGCATTTAGACACACGTTGTTTGTTTAGTAGTGCTGATGCGTCGTTATAACGTTGATTTTAAAAATTCTGATTTTCAGATCTGCAGTTTTATTAACATAACCTTTTCCAAGATTGTCAGTTCTAATGTAGGGCAGTTAATTATTATTAATAATAATAATATCTCGTGAAGTGGCAGTCTTGTACTTTACACCCTCTATTCTAAAAAAAATTACTTGAAATGAAAAAGATTACTTTATAAAATGATGAGGGGACTTTTATTTTGAAATATTTTAAGCAGTGCAGCAGCAGAAGCAACATGCTGTGCAAAAATAAAAATAGAACGTCCAACAAAAGTGGCTCGTCCCATCACAGCGAGGGGTCCTGCGCTGTAGCTACAGCTTTATGGATGACGCTTTATGTTTTTATGTTTGTCTCTGTATCGGTGACCTGCTTTAAGAAACATCTTGATCGATTTATAACTCTCTCTCCCTCCCTCTCTCCCTCCCTCCCTCCATCCACAGGGCACGGAGCAGGCTTTGTGCAGGATCCAAGAGCAGTTTCCTGACCTGCGAGTGATGGCGGTCAGCGGAAACTACTGCACTGATAAAAAACCTGCGGCCGTCAACTGGATTCACGGCCGAGGAAAATCCACCGTGTGCGAGGCCACCATCCCGGGCAAAGTGATTCGAGAGGTACAGGCTGAGTTTGATGGATTCACCTTGATGGTTGTAACGGGTTAGGTTCTCCACATGGGGTAAAGGAGTGATCACTCAACCAGACCACCGAATGAAGCTTCCAGACGTGGTGATATTTTCCGTAAAGGGAGCCTGTTCGGCGTTTTCAGCATTTTATTCAGCCAGATTTGGTCCATCTAATAAACAGAGCTTTGAGCTGCCCCTGGGAAAGGGTGGGTGGTCTGTAGGAAGGGGTGTGGCCCAGTACAGGTGGGTGGAGTTTGAGTGCACGGTGGCATCACATTGTGCAAAGTACAGCCACACTTCCTGTGAAGCATCACGAAGAAAGCTACTTGTTGAACTAAAACCTGCTGAGGAAACCTTTTTGTGGCAAGTGTTTTTGTTTACAAAATCTGGAACATCCTGAACTCAAAAAGCATCAAAGGTCCTCTTTAAACAGATTCTTCTCTCTCAGCCTGAAGGACTGTTCTGCTGCTGCTGCTGCTGCTCTGCAGGACTTTGCAAAGAAATAAAAAAGCTCGGACCTCTTTGCTGCTCTTCACTGTTGCTCTGTGGCTCCCTCTAGGTGCTGAAGACGAGCACTGCGGCGCTGGTGGAGCTGAACATCAGTAAGAACTTGGTGGGCTCCGCCATGGCTGGCAGCATCGGTGGCTTCAACGCTCAGGCGGCTAACATCGTAGCAGCAGTTTACATCGCATGTGGACAGGTGGGGTCTTTGGAAAAGGAGGTTTTCTCTGTTCTGTTCTTTCTGGGAAAGTCTTGACCGCATCGTACACCTCTCTCTGTAGGACCCAGGGCAGACGGTGGGCAGCAGTAACTGCATCACTCTGATGGAGGCGGTGGGCTCGGAGGGAGAAGATCTCTGGATCTCGTGCACTATGCCCTCTATCGAGCTGGGTACCGTGGGAGGAGGCACAAACCTGCCCCCACAGCAGGCCTGTTTACAGGTAAACAGATTTAAACTACATCTCTCTACGAGCTTCGGCCTAAAACTAAACCCGTTCACGGAGGAGGGATCCATGCACGGTGTTGAGGCAAAATAGTCCTGCAAATAAGTGAAAGTGACAACCCTTGTCATTGCAAGGTCAAAGCACAGCAGACAATGAACCACAACGAAATTGGACCATTTAACCCATGCACACTCAAACACCGTGCAGCAGTGGGCAGCTATTGAAAGCGCCCGGGGAGCAGTGACGGGGACGGCACCTTGCTCAAGGGTACCTCAGGGCAACCTATTGGGAAGGGGTTCGAACGCCCGATCCTCCGATCATGCGGCCAACACCCGAACCACTAGACAGACCACCGCTGAATAAAAATGAGTTTTTATTATGATTTATCCCAGTTTTACCATCATGAGTCTAAACCCTGCATATTATTATTTTTTTTTTTTTTTTTTTTCTCCCCCCCCACATCTGCTGTTTAAAAGTGAAAGTTTGCAGTGTGGGATCTCTGAAAGTGTTTTATCAAAACAACTGCTATATTAAGATATTAAAATAAAGTATCATTTTAGAAAAACCATCCACATAAACAGTTTAGGTTGAAATGTTAGTTATACACTCGTGGAAAGTTAACTGTGCGTGTGTGTGTGTGTGTGTGTGTGCGCGCGTGCAGATGCTGGGTGTGCAGGGTGCCAGTGTACGCTGTCCTGGTGAAAACGCCCGCACGCTGGCGCAGGTGGTTTGCGCTGCTGTGATGGCCGGGGAGTTGTCCCTCATGGCCGCTCTCGCTGCTGGACATCTCGTCAAAAGTCACATGACTCTCAACAGGTAAGTGAAAGTGACTATCCTGAACTATTGTGACCCACAGCACACAGTGAATGAAAACTAAATATTTCGTGTTGGCAGTGAAGAGAACAGACAATCTAAACAGCCTCCTCTTTAAAAAAAAAAAAAAAAAGTTATTAGAAGTTGCTTTTCTCTTGATCAGAACAGAAACGAGGGGAGCAGCTCATGTGATTGCTTGTTGTAGGCAAGCCTGTCTGATTGATTGGGGAATTAAATCTGGATATAATCTGTTGCCACATGAAGTGAGGTTTAAACAGAGTCTTTGTAACTTATTCGGTCTTTTTTCTGTAACCAGATCCAAAATCAACCTCCCAGAAATGTCAGAATCGTCGCCAAGGGAACCATCCTGAGAACAACAAAGCCCAGTGATGAGACTGTTTGAGTACCCCGCTGCATTCTGGGAAAGGGGTCTCCATTAAATGCAGTTTAACAGCTGCCAAAACGTCATCTCAGGACGCTTAATGGTTGGACGTTGGAGGCGATGAAAATGCACTAAAGCCGAACGCAGAAAATAACTGACCCCATGGAGCTTGTGCTGCTGTCGGGGCGGTGAAGGACGTCGGAAAAACGCTGCTATAATTGAGTTTTCTTTCTCGCGGACATGCCTCTGTCTATATTGAACAGGATCGGCTGCAAGTTACAGCTCCTGTCCTGATCGGTTCCGTTACAGAATCAAAAATGTGTCCCTCATTTATGTCCGCAGCTGAATTGGACTTTTTTTTTTTTTTCCCTCATCCCAGTGTTCCCACCTCAAACAGAAATGGGTTAAATCAGTCCAGCGGTGTGGCGGAGGAGTCTGTATTGTATTTAATGCTAATATTGAACATATCGTGTGCTAAAATATGCAAATGGCATAGAATCACCTGCTCGATGTTCGTCGTAGACGAGACCGGAGTGCCTGCTTTTACTCCGTTCGGTTGACAGGAATGGGTTAAACTCTTTAGGAACACTTTCGGTTCTTCTGTATGCTTTAATGCTGAACCGTGTTGTGAACATGGCCGTGTGGCGTGTGTGTGCACATATTGAACACTAGTTTTTCTGCCAAACGAGACGTTATCTTGTAACGTTCCTGCCTAAACCTTCATCGCTGCAGTTCGTGTCCACAAACTCGAGCCACAGGCAGTGCGCTGCTGCCAGGATGCGTCGTTTAGGGTCACATTGATGCGAATGGAACCAGACGTCTCAAAGGGGACGTTGTCCCGAGTGTTTTTTCTTCTTTTTTGTGTCCCTCCATGATGAATGGGTTCAGTTTTAGTCCAAAATCAGTGTCTCGGGACGTCATTTCAGTCCGAGAGGGACGTTCAGACGTCTGGTTCCGTCCAGCAGCGCTCAGTTCTGACTCGTTTCCCCAAAACAGCCTTTCAAGTCCACGAGGGACTTAATTACACAGGAAGTTTAAAAAGTGGTGGTTTAAGAATTTAATCACTAACTGCATCAGTAGTTTTGTTGTTGCCTGCTGGCCAATGAATGTTCAGTTTATTTTTTTTTTATTCTCTATGCCTGTATTTTTTGCTTTTATAAACTTACCGAACATGTTCTCTGATTCTGTGAACTAAAAAAAAAAAAAAGTCAAGAGCTTCAGATTGATTTTAAATGATGTTTTGCACATTTTTAACAGAATTCTACATTTTAAAAATTTAAACTCCAGCTGTGAGTCTTCTTCTTAATTTTACTTCTACAGAAGATTTTGGCTTCTGCCGTTTTCCCCTCCAATCAGGCCAGATGTGTTTAGTGTGACTATTTTATTTATTTACAGAAACATTGTTTTATTCCAATTACATTACATTCAGTGCAAATGCAACGATGACAAACTATACTGGTAGTAGAGGGACGCCCGATTCCGGCGCGCACACACACACCCATCCTCACACACATTCGTCCATTTCAGTGCAGAGCTCCCCTGCCGATAGACTGTTCCTCATTGTCACACTGAGAACCCCCACAGCGGGCTCTAGCTTGGAGAACCAGAGGGATTTTATCCGTACATTCGGCTCGTTAGAGAGCACGTTCCTCTGGTGGTGGTTCGTTACTGAACCTGAAGATTAAAGTGTTGCTAAAACAGCCCAAATCCGGAGTGGAGCGCTGCACCTCTAATAAAGAGGGCCGGTATTTTCCTCCAGTACATCGTTAACAGTCCTCCGCCTCGAAACGGGACAGGGCCGAGACCAAGACCTGCGGACCTCCAACCGGACACCGATCTCTAACTGCTCTGCGTTAAAGGGCCCGTGTCCTGCATCTACGACCCCGAAAACAGCCCCGACCGACGTCTACGTGCCCATTTCTCAGCTTCTCTATGTTAAGACACGTAAATGAGCTCTGTTCTGATTGGCTGGCTTCTTAAAAACAATAGAAACCTTTGTTATATCAGCGTACTTAAGTTAAACGTTTAAAACTTGTTGAAAGTTAAGTTTTTTTCCTAACACGGGCCCTTTAAAATCACTAAACACGTTACGAGCACAAAGTAAACAATAAATAACTAAACCGACTTGACTTTAAACCCTGCCTCTCTAAAATGGGGGGGGCAATCTGATTGGAATTTCACTAGAAATGTCTTCCAGTAGGAGTCCGCCTCCCTGCTGATTGCAAAATCACAGTTTGGATAGTGAGGGAGGAAAGAAAAAAAATATATATATATTGAATGCAAAGGTTCAGGTCACCCATGCAAACGATGATTGGGCACATTTATGTCGTTTTTAAATTCTGTTAACAGAGTAAACACCGCGTGTGGAAAAATGAACGACTCTATCTGAGCGCGCTCAGACATTGGACACTTTTCAATTCAACCCTCTGGTTCTGAGATCGCGGCTGGTGGCGGTGCCTCGCCTCGAGAAGCAAGTATTGATGTATGATCTAGACTGAGGCACTTCACTAGTGATTTATACGGACAGACGCAGCCCTCTTCCTTTCTCCACGACACACATTCATTTGGACCTCACACACACACACACACACACCTCTCCCCCTCTCTAAGGCATGTAGAGTTTGATGAATCACGCAAAAGCATCAGCTGACAATCTCACACACTTGAAGCAATAAATCTGAAATTATATACAATTAATCAAGACGTAAAACATTGGCCTGCCCCATTTAAAAATTCCCACTTTTTCGTCTACCACTACGGCTCCTCCGCGGTGCTACGGTACGCCACTTCGTGACGTACAGGTACAACTAAAAAACAGGAAATTTCTGAAGGAAAAAAAAAAATGTAAAAAAAAAAACACTTTTCCAAACCAGCTCCTCCTCAGCACCGGTTAACCGGGCTTCATCAAAGAGATGGAGACGAAAAGGTAAAGTCATGGGTCGGAGGTCATAGGTCAATGACAGCCCTCAAGAGTTGATTGAAGGGGGGTGTTAGGGGACCTAAGCGCCGGGTTTTAGTTTAGAGTATTATCAACGTGAAGGGGAAGCGGTGAGCAAATTAAACGACGGAGAAAAAAACCCTAACCAAAAAGATCAAAAGCAGGACTCAAACGCAGCCACTCGATTTCAGCCTCAAAATCACCCTCACATAAACCTTTTATCTCACATACGTACAAACATACACCGTATATCTGCCCAGAAATGAAAAAACAAACGCTGACGTTTGGCAAACTGTTCACTGAGTGCAAGCGCAGGAGCAGCTAATGGGTTAAAGCATCATCTCCTCCAGGGCGGGGAGTTCAGCGCTCGGCTTCAGGTTTCCCTACAAACGGAGGAGGAGCTCAGCTCGCGTTTAATCTGGATTGGATCCGATGAGCTCCTGCTTTGTGGGAACGAAAACCTGAGGCCCTTCAGACTGGACACCCCTCGGCTTCGGAGGAATCGTGGTCATGCAGTTCGCTTTCGGTGGCAGATGTTCGAACAGTCTGGAGAGGAGGCGCTGCGGCGATCTTTCACACTAAAGGGGGTGCGCTGTAGGTGGGAGTGTAGAGGTGGATGCAGACTGCGAAGAGAACGAGAGGACATTTGTAAAACAAACTTTCATCTCCAAAAAATAACGTTTCTCTAATCTTCCTTCATTCTCTCGATGATCGTGACACTCCTAGAACCGCTGACACTGAAGTCAAAGTCGATATCTACACAAACATAGCCCTCCATTTAGGATTAGAGAGGAAGAGCCACCTTTAAGAGAGAAAAGAGAAGAAAATGTAGCTAAAGCCTCAGTGCAGGCCTCGTTAGGAAATAAACGAGTCCCCTCCGACAGGTCATCCTTTCAACATGTTTAAGATGAAAGTGAAAATGACTATGTTTTCATTATGAAAAACAACTCATGAAATTCTTCCTCTGCTTTTCATCCACACACACCGTGCAGCAGGAGGCTATTTAAAGCGTCCGTGGAGCAGTGATGGGGACGGTATCTTGCTCAAGGGTGCCTCAGAGCGACCTTCTGGTCTGGGAATCGAACCCTCCCGATCCTGGGGCCTCGTCCCTAAACACTTGGCCACCATTTACATTTACGCCAATTAGCAGACGCTCTTATCCAGCGCTAATTACTGGGACAGTCCCCCTGGAGACACTCAGGGTTAAGGGTCATCCTCAGGGACCCAGTGATGGTAGTGCAAGAGGTGGGATTCGAACCTGGGACCTCTTAGGCAAGAACCCTACCACTAGACCACCACACAAGCAACATTTACTCTCGAGTTTTTGAGGTTTGTGTAGATGTTTACTGCTCTGACTTGTTCAGTGAGACGGTTTAGAAGCTGATCAGCAGATGTGAAGCACGTCGCTCTCGATCAGAGGCGTAAATGTCTTTCGTTTATACTTTCTTTTTCTGGATTCTGGAGGCCTCTAATGAAGATCAAATATGAATGTGAAGAACTCTGACGACAAGCTGAAGTGTTTGAAGTCTTCTGACAGCAGTGAAGGACAGTATTATAAACGTTCAGGGAGAGTCACCTGAGCCCTCAGAAGAGGATGGGCTTGCCGGCAGTTTTCTCCTGCACGTAGGAAGTGAAACGCTTCAGGAACTTCGGATATTCTCTCTTGGCCACGGCTCTGAGCACAGACGCTGGAGCCCAACCGCCCGGGTTCACTGCACAACGAAGAGCCGTAAAACATTAACATCACGCTGCGGTTCGGACCCCGCAGAGGGTTCACATTACATATACTATTCACTATTTCTTTAATGTATATTTGACTGCTGTGCTGTGCAGATGCTCACCGTTGGCCACGTATGTGATTTTGCACAGTATGTTGTCTCTGCTGATCTCTTTGTCGCCCTCTGGTGGACTGACCAGCGTCTGGCAGATCATTGCAATGTTGATTTTGGCACGGACACACCTGCTGCTCGGCTGAAAGCAATCAAAGCAAGACATCGGCCTGAGAAGAACATTTTGCCAATAAAGAGTGTCCCACAGAAGAATAAAGTTTAAAATTTTGCTTTAGTAAAAGTTAACCTTTTTGCCAAACCTACAATTTAAGAATTTAAATACATTAGTACCCAAAATATCCTTTACAGAGTGTTCAATTCGGTCAGCTTTATTACAATCATGCTTTTCACAGTTATTCTTGTCAATAGCCAATTATAAATGGTCAAACATGACCGTCAGTTCACAGTCATCCTGCTTCTTCAAAGCTTTAAACTCCCGAAAGTCCCAATCTGTGATGTTTTCTTACATTTGAATGTTAAAAAGGCATCATCAACACTTTGGGGTCTGGATTTCCACGGATGCTACAACAAATCCGTCAGATTTAACAGGAAACGAGCTCACGGTTTCTTTACCTGGGCGTTATCGTGGTCGACAGAGAAGTTGCAGACGATCCACGTCTCAGGATCGTTCTCGTTGTTGGCGAAGATCTTCCGGATTGCCGATAAATACAGCACGTCCCTCTGCGACGCAGGCCATACTCTCTGCAGGACAAGAGAAAGAAGGGAATGTTAAACCCAGGTGAACGGTAAAGCTTCACCAACATGTTTGGCAGATTGCAGAAACACGGCTGCTCGAATTCCTTCACTTTCAAATCTCTCCAACAACGAATAAAGCAATGAACAGCAAACCTGAACGAAAGCAGCCACAATCACTGATAAACAAAAACAAACGCTTGAGGTCATCCGCCTTACCTTGTGTGTCTGGTAAACGATGATGGCGTTATCTGACAACGTCTCCACAATGTTGAAGTTTTCCACAGTGGCTGGAATCAAAAAGAAAAAGATTACTCAACTCTCCCCGTCCTATTTCATAGCCCTGAACTCTTCAACACTCTTCCTTCTCTTCTCCAAGCTTCTGATGAACGATTTGCTTTATAATTATCACAAAACAAAATCTACTAAACTGTTTTAAACAATTTGAGGCGGTGGTCTAGAGTTTAGGGACTAGGCACCGGGATCGGAAGGTCGTGGGTTTGAATCCCAGGTCAACAGATTACCCTTGAGCACGGTATCGTCCCCATTGCTGCTCCCTGGACACTGGATACGGCTGCCCACTCTTCAAACGTTCATTTGAGACTACATTGGTGTCCAAACCGCCGAACAGAAGAGGGCAGCGTTGGCCAGTTGGTTAGAGCTTAGGGACTTGGGCCCAGGACTAGAAGGTCATGGGTTTGAATCCCAGACCAGTAGGTTGTCCTGAGGTACCCTCGAGCAAAGCACTGTCCCCTGCTGGATGGTGTGTGTGGGCACTTTCGCTTTGAACACTAATGTGTGTTTGTTGCACCGCCACAGTAAAGTCACCGCACTGTCACTCAGGCCTGTAAGTGCATCTCAGTCAAGCTGCCTAATGTTGGAAAGTGGATTACAGGGATATAAATAGCAGACCGGAAGAGCGCTAAGCGTATAGGAGGCAGCGTCACAGGCCTGAGCAGCCTGAGATGTGAGGCATCTTCAGTGCCGAGCGCTAAAGCAGAAACTCGATACGCATGCGGAGTTTGCTACAGTGCGTAATCAGCTTTATCGCCCGGGATCGCGCAGTTGGACGGGTCTCCTGCCGGTGAGGCTGGAACGTATCTGCTCAGTCGGCATGTTTTTAAACCAGCTGCATCTGTTCATGTAACTTTTCATGGATAAAAATCCCTTTCATTGCGTTGATATCTCGTTTCTCCGACACTTACAAAAAAACGAAAACCTGCTGACGATTAACCATAAAACATCATCCTACAGACGTCACACCACTCAGAGGTATTCAGAGGAAACCATCGTCCTTACAGCTTCTCCCTCGGAGAACAGACGGTACAGATTTACAGCTCGGCTCAGAAAGTGCATTCATGAAACGGATTATGCGTCTGCTTCAAGAGCAAAGGGGTTCTCTGTTCTCCATCAGGTGTGGAGAAACCAATCAGAATCTTCGCTTGTAGAAACGGATCATGAAACAAAAATGTGACAGATCGATCGAGATAAATAAGCCGTGGAGTATTTCTTTTGAGTGTGCACTACTAAACGTTTGAGGCAGGTGTGAAAAAATGCTGTAAACAGAACGCTTTCAGAAATATAAATAATGATTGTTTATTTTGATCAATTTACAAAATGCAAAGTGAGCAAACAAAAGAAAAATCTAAATCAGATCAATATCTGGTGTTACTACCTTTTGCCTTCAGAGCAGCATCAGTTCTTCTAGGAACACTTGCACACAGTCGGGGATTCTGTAGGATTATAGTCGGTGTCTGATCAACCAGTTTTACCAAACAGGTACTGGTGATCATCAACGTCACACGGAAGAGAAACACAGTCATGTTTGGAACGACCGACCGGCCGAGTTCCTTCAAAAACTGTGTGCGAGTGTTCCTAGAAGAACTGATGCTGCTTTGAAGGCGAAGGGTGGTCACAGCAAATATTGATCTGATTTAGATTCTCTTTTGTTCATTCACTGCATTTTGTTGATTGATGAAAATAAATGATCAACACTTCCATTTCTGAAAGCGTTCTTCGCACTTTGCACAGTACTGTATGTGAGGGTAGGAATGTGTGTGTGTGCGTGCGTGCACACACTCACTTTCCCAGTCGTTGCGGACGTCTGTATCCCAGAAGTAGTGACAGACCTCATGGCCTGTGACCCCCTTCACTGCATGTGTGGCCTTCAGAGGGTCCAACACGATCCCGTTCTCTTCAACCTCTCTCCTGTAGACCTACACACACACACACACACACACACACACACACACACACACACACTTACTTACTTGTAGACACATATATAATGTCAAAGTAATGAGGTCTACAGCACACGTTCCCAGTGAAAAAGTCTATTTAAAAGATTTTTTTTTTCCACAATAACAACAGATCACACCGTTTTTCATGTATTGAAGGATTAAATGATACTTTCATCTTCTTCGTTCGGCTCCAGTTTAGGGGATCATCCGTTTCCGTTTCTTCCGGTCCTCTGCATCTTCCTCCTCCAAACCGACCCCCTACATGTCCTCTCTCTCCACGTCCATAAAGCTCCTCTTTGGTCTTCCTCTTCTCCTCTTTCCTGGCAGCTCCATCTTCTACATCCTCCTCCTGATATACTCCTCGTCTCTCCTCCGGACACGTCCAAACCAACGCTTCTCTAACTTTGTCCCCAAAACGTCCAACCTGAGCTGTCCCTTTAATATACTCATTTCTAATCCTGTTCATCATCATGCTTTAAAATCAGAACGCTTTAATATCTGGATAAAGAAGAGGACGGTGTGTAACTGAACCAAAACTACAACTCAGGGTGGTGGTGGTCTAGTGGTAGGGTACTTGCCTACGGACCTCTGGATCAAGAGGTCCCTGGTTCGAATCCCACCTCTGGCACTACCACCACTGGGTCCCTGAGCAAGACCCTGAACCCTGAGTGTCTCCAGGGGGACTGTCCCTGTAATCAGGACATGGAAGTCACTCTGGATAAGAGTGTCTGCTAAATGCCGTAAATGTAAATGTAAAGTCAACATTCAGACCTAGACAGCCACCAACGTTGTCACCATGATGGAATTTGCTGTTGGTGCGAACCAGGCTTCACAAAATGATTTGAGATCAACAGCTTTAGAGGTGGTTCATTATTAAAACTAGTTCAATAAAACCTGAAAGTTCACATTTTTTCTCCCGTGTTTTCGTTGGAGTTGGAGGAGTGATTAGAGAATGCTTTGAGCTGGAAAACCTGGAGTGAGGTTTAAAAGCAGGGAAAGCAGATTGTTTTTGGAAGGGAATAGAAAAAGAAAAGCAGGACCAACATTGTTGAGGATTTAGAAAACCTGGAGCCGAGTACGTTGAAACGGTGATCAGAATTTAGTCCGATCTCCGAGCGTGAACCTCTGTGATTGGTATCACAATCTGTGACATCACAACATCGCAGCTCAGGCGGAAACTCCGGGAACGTGTGCGGAAGTTGCTCTTTTTTGTCTCCAGCCTCACCTTCATCTCACCCTCCTCCACCACCAGCTGCCAGTTTGCATCTCCGCCTACATCCTGCAGGGAGTACGTCATGTGATTCTGCACCATCTCCTCGACCTATCGGAGAGAAAAAAGGGGGAATAGAGGAAGGAAGAAAAAGTGTGAGGCTTTTTTTTTCTCTCTGCCATATAGCTTGCAAAAAAGTAATGTCGAAAAAAAAGAAAAAAAAAAAAAGGAACAGAGCTTGTTCAGCCTGTTTATTACATTTAATTACGAAAAACTGCACTGGAAATAAAATCGAAAAAAAAAAAAAACAAGTGCCTACTGTGCAATCAAGTGAAAGTGAAAGCGACCATTTGCCATTGTGAAACACGCAGCACGCAAACCCACACACACCAGGCAGCAGGGGGCAGACCAAATCCAGCACCCGGGGAGCAGTGATGGGGATGGTGCCTTGCTCAAGGGTACCTCATGGCAACCTACTGGTCTGGGACTCGAACAAATGACCTTCTGATCCTGGAGCATCGTCCCTAAACACTGGACCACCGCTCCCCCCAAAAGCACGCAAACTCCCCCCAGGGGAATGGAACCCTGGTCTTTCTGTGTGACAGGCGGAGACACTGTCCACTACACTAACGAGGACCACAATCGTGAGGTTCTCAAATATTAAGGCAGTTATCTGCACACTTCTGTGGAGAAATGCACGTTTGTTAATTAAACGAAACGCTGTCACATGCTGAGTCACTAAGTGTTAAAAAAACATTTTAAACCAAAATGTGCAACTCATCACTCAAACAGCAAAGCACTAGGGCTGCTAAATTACTCAAATTTGCATCCTCATGACCTTCAGCAGACTCCGACCTGCTAATCTGTCTTAAACACTATCATCATCTTCTCATCTCTGAAATCAGACCAGGTAAAAAAAAAAAGCCTTAAGAGATTACTTCAGACATTTATTTTGATGACTTTAGAGAAATGGTCTTCATATAACGTATATATTTTAAGCTTAAATGTGTGTCGTTTCCAAAGTCAGAGACTGAGCGTGTTAAATCATCGGGATCTCAACAGTGACCGAAATAATCAGGACCTTCGGCGTAATTGAGCAGCCCTACAAAGCACCACGGAAATGTTGCCAGATTGAACAGGATGCTTCTTTTTAATGCAGCATGCACGAAGATCAACTGTTCCTCAGTAATGATACAACAAAAATGAAAGTTAATGAAGAAAAAAAATTCTAAACATTACAAACAAAAAAAAAAAAAAAGGTTAATGAGCGCACACACGCTGATAACACTATTTGGATGAATTTTATAAGCAGCATGTCATGTAGATTCAGGTTTTTGCACCAATTTAATGCCGAGACACTGCTTTGAGCCAAACTGCAGCAGCAGTGTGAAGAAGCACACAGGACAAGCAGGAAGGGAACTAGGGGGCGCTATTACCTCAGGACTGAACCTGTGCTCAGGATGAAGAGGGGGACTGAGGGCTACAGCACAGGAAAGAGGGGAGGAGGGTAGAGAGGGAGTCTGAACCAGACGGAGAGGTTTGAGAGAAAGTTGGAAGAAATTCACAGTAAGCAGTGACAAAATGAAAGTTGAAGGCACACGAACAACGTCTACGGAAGATTAAAGCGAACTGGGTGAACTTCAAGTTGGGGCCAAATTCGGAGAAGATATCAGAAAGAACGACACTTTCAATGATCCGCTTGTCATCAATTTAGGGACACCTTGCCTTGAAATGATTACAGTCCTGTCTACTTTAACACCGGGACTAAACGGGTTTTCCAGAGTGATGGAGCTCAATCCACTGGGACGAGCTGGAGTGGTTTTTAATTCTCAGAGCCACTCGTCCAACATTAGATCCTGACCTCACTAACGCACTTCAAGCTGAATGCAATCAAATCCTCACAGCAATGTTCCAACATCTACTGCAAAGCCTTCCCAGAAAAGTAGAGAATGCTTCCGCAGTAAAGGGGAGTCGAACTCCCCTCCTGTCAACACATTTGATTGCAGAAGAAATGAGGGATAAGCAGGCGTCCACATTCTTTTGGACACAGT
>CM029381.1:23403374-23455874 GCA_017165825.1 Hepsetus odoe | reverse complement strand
GAGCGAGGACATGCAGGAGGATGGTGTGAAAGAGGAAGATGCAGAGGACAGGAAGGCAGCGGTGCAGTACCTTATCCAGTCTCCTCTGCCAGCTGTCCTCCCTCTTCACCATCAGGTCGATGCAGTGAGACAGTGTGGCCAGGATCCCTCTCAGTGAAGTGGCCTTAAAGGTGATGGCCTCCCCTTTAAATCGATCCCATTGATGCCCTTAGTGCTCAAAGACTGGAACACTACAAACGCAGAAAGAGAGACCATCGTCATCATCATCATCATCGTCCTTCATCATCATCGTCATCATCATCTCATCATCGGGCAGCGGTGGCCTAGTGGTGAGGGAGTTGCCCACAGATCGGAAGATTGTGGGTTTGATCCTCCCCAGTCTGGGTGCCCTGAGGTACCATGAACGAATTGCCGTCCAGTCACTCCAGCGCTTTCAATAGCTGCCCACTGCTGCACGTGTGTGTATGGGTGAAATGCAGAGGACAAATTTCTCATTCGTGGGATTATAAATAAAGGATTATTATTATTATTATTATTATTATTATTATTATCATAATCAATCGGCATCACGATAACCACAATAACATCGCTATCATCATCATCATCACTATAACCACAATAACATCACTATCATCATCATCACTATAACCACAAAACCACTATCATCATCATCATCATCACCATAACCACAATAACATCGCTATCATCATCATCATCACTATAACCACAATAACATCACTATCATCATCATCATCACTATAACACAATAACATCCCACTATCATCATCATCACTATAACCCACAAAACCACTATCATCTGTCATCATCACCATAACCACAGTAACACATCACTATCATCACATCATCATCACTATAACCACAATAGCCTCACTATCATCATCATCAATCAAACATCACGATATACAATAACACATCACTATCATCATCATCATCATCACCATAACCACAATAACATCGCTATCATCATCATCACTATTATCATCATCATCATCATCACTATAACCACAATAACAACGCTATCATCATCATCACTATAACTACAAAACCACTATCATCATCATCATCACTATAACTACAAAATCACCACTATCATCATCATCACCATAACCACAACTGCTCATCGCTATCATCATCATCATCATCATCATCATCATCACTATATACAATAACGCCAGCTATCATCCTCATCATCATCATCATCACTATAACCACAATAACATCACTATCATCATCATCATCATCACTATAACCACAATAACATTGCTATCATCATCATCATTAGACGTCAAATTAACATAATATCAATCATCATCATCATCATCATCACTATAACCACAATAACATCAGCTATCATCATCATGTCATCATCATCACTATAACCACAATAACATTATCATCATCATCATCACTATAACCACAACAACATCATCATCATCACTATAACCACAATAACATCGCTCTCATCATCATCATCATCATCATCATCATCATCATCACCCTAACCACAATAACATCACTATATCATCATCATCATCATCATCACTATAACCACAATAACATCACTATCATCACTATAACCACAAAATCACCACTATCATCATCATCATCATCATCACTATAACCACAATAACATCACCATCATCATCATCATCATCACTATAACCACAAAAACATCACTATCATCATCACTATAACCACAAAAACATCACTATCATCATCATCACTATAACTACAAAATCACCACTATCATCATCATCATCATCACTATAACCACAATAACATCACCATCATCATCATCATCATCACTATAACACAAAAAACACATCACTAATCATCACTATAACCACAAAACATCACTATCATCATCATCACTATAACCACAAAATCACCACTATCATCATCATCATCATAACCACCACCATCATCATCATCATCATCATCATCTATAACCACAATCTTCACCACCACTATCATCATCATAACCACAATAACATCGCTATCATCATCATCATCATCACTATAACCACAATAACATCACTATCATCATCACTATAACCACAATAACATCACTATCATCATCATCATCATCGACATCACTATCACCACAATAACATCACTATCATCATCATCATCATCACTCTAACCATAATAACATCACTATCATCATCATCATCATCACTATCACCACAATAACATCACTATCATCGACATCACTATAACCATCATCATCACCACTATTACATCATCAGTATCACATGATCACTATCATCACTAGTGAGGACTATAAAAGCGGCATTTTTTTTTCTTTTTGTTTTATTTTGAATAAAATTAAATTTACTTTGGATAAAAGCTACGGCCAAATGAGAAAAAGTAAACGTTAATTTGCTCGATAAAACCTGAAACCACACAAGAGCAGGAGAGAAAGAGAGAACGAGCAATTAAAGGTGTAAACGAGCAATTAAAGAGCGCGCTTGTGATTTTCTGACAACAAAAAAAGATCTTGTGGTTCTTGTGGTATTATGGTGCGATAATGCTTATTAAAAAAATAAACAAACAAACAGTGCTGAAAGAAATGTGTACACTGATCATTAAAAATGAACACTTGGCACAACCTGAAAGAATCCACGACATCTCCAAGGCCGGCACACTTGTTTTGTTTTAAAATGGTCGGTTTACATTTTCTTCTCCTGTACGTGAACACAGTTCTCGTCTAAAAACGTTGGATCTTCTGTCCAATCTGAACAGTCTAGACAGGAAAGTCGAGCTGTAAAAAGAGCCGGTTTTGAAACCACTGGAGCAGTTGAGTCCCGTCCACTGGCACGGGAATTACACGGACCAATACCGGCCCTTTAAAAAGACACCAGACCAATAAAGAGACCATTTCTGGCAGAAACAGAGACACAGAGTGGGATGAGATTATAAGCCAGCTGTCAATAACCACCAAAACATTTCACAAACAAAAATGAACTTTAGGGCAAAAGCTTCTGCAGATTCACAAATCAAGGAGGTTTCTAACAATTATTTTATTATATATTGTGTGTGTAATATCAAGCTCACCCTTTTCTCTGCTGCCATTGTGGTTTGTGCAGGAATTCCCCCTTCAGGCAGTGGTGGGAAGTCATCTTCATCGTCCTCTACAACTGGACCGAGAAAAACACACACACACACACACACACACACACACACACACACACCCTCAGTATGAACTCACAGGCCTCAGTGGAAGGCACTGCCTAGAGCTGCCAGTCCAGCAGAGTGCAGAGACCTGCTGTACCACGCAGCACTATAGAGACGGGGTGGGGGAGATAGAGAAATAGAGAAAGGAGAAAAAAAAGGAGAGAGAAGAGCAGGAGTGTAGGCAAGTGGAAAGAGAAAGATAGAAAGAGAAAGAAAGACAGAATGAGGGAAAAGAGGGGGAGGGCTATGAGAGAACAAAAGAAGTGGTTGATTGTGTGGATCAACAGGCACTGTTGTGCTTCTGCAGCATCCTGCCAACGAGAGAGAGAGAGAGAGAGCGAGAGAGAGAGAGAGAGAGAGCGAGAGAGTGAGCAGTGGCGAGAGAGAGAGAGAGAGCGAGCAGAGAGTGGCGAGGGAGAGTGAGAGAGAGAAACAGAGAGAGTGAGCGAGAATGCGAGCGAGCGAGAAAGAGAGAGCGAGGAACAGTGATGGAAAGAAACCTGAAAGTAAAAAAGGTGAAAAGAAGAGTGAAGAGAGAGAAAAGTGATGAAGAAAGGCAAAGACATTGGTGAAATTATTTATAAAGATTGAGGTGATAAGAGGAGAGGAAAAGATAAATAGATCAGTTGGGAGGAGGGAGGGAGAGAGAGAGAGAGAGAGAGAGAGAGAGAGAGAGAGAGAGAGAGAGAGAGAGAGAGAGAAAGAGTGAGGAAAGGGAGTAATATAAGCATGAGAATTAGGGAGACTAGAGGTAAAGGCAAGAAAAAGAAAGGAAATGATGGAAAGAGAAAGAAAGAGAAGCTGGAAAGGGGAAGAAAGAAAGAAAGAAAAAGAAAAAAGGTAGAAAAAAGATGAAAGAGTGAGAGAGTGCTAGAGAAACAGAGGAACAGCTGTTTAATGTGAGATGCGAGAGGTGAAAAGAGAAAACAACGAAAAGAAGAATGAGAAAGAAAAGTGAAAAAGCTGGACGGAGAGTTAGACAGTGGCATAGTGAGGACGAGGGGAGAGAAGAGGTGATGAGAGAGAGAGAGAGAGAGAGAGAGAGAGAGAGAGAGAGAGAACGAAAATAAAGGAACCTTTTACAGAGATCAACTGGTTTGTTGATTTTAACCAGCAGGAGGCGACGTGTTCATTTCCCATTTTAAAGGGATTTTATTTTGCAGCAGGATTTGATGCAGACGGACGTCAGTACCATCAGAACCGTCAGTACCATCAGAACCGCCAGTACCATCAGAACCGTCAGTACCGTCAGAACCGCCAGTACCATCAGAACCGCCAGTACCATCAGAACCGTCAGAACCGTCAGTACTGTCAGAACCATCAGAGCAGTCAGTACCATCAGTACCGTCAGAACCATCAGAACCATCAGTACCGTCAGAACCGTCAGTACCATCAGAACCGTCAGTACCATCAGAACCGTCCCACTCGGACACTTTTTAATAAAAGCGGAGGTGTTTCTGTAATTAGGATTTGTCTGAAAGGAACAGAAACAAAAACGAATAAATGCTGCTATTAACGATTCGATCTGAACACTTCACACCTGACAGAACAGCCTGGAAGTCAAATTCCTGAGTTATTCCCACAAACACGAGCATCACCGAGAAGCAACTTTAAAGAGTAGTTTTGCAGAAAAAAAACTAAAAAATAAACTCTTCATCATCATCCATTTTCCCGTTTTTTTGCAGACTAATTCTCCTGAACACTCTTCATCTTCTTCCTCTTCTTTCGGCTGCTCCCGTTTAGGAGTCGCCACAGCGGATCATCCGTCTCCATTTCTTCCGGTCCTCTGCATCTTCCTCCTTCACACCGTCCACCTGCATGTCCTCTCTCACCACGTCCATGAACCTCCTCTTTGGTCTTCCTCTTCTCCTCTTTCCTGGCGGCTCCATCTTCAACATCCTCCTCCTGATATAATCCTCATCTCTCCTCTGGACACGTCCAAACCAACGCAGCCTCGCTTCTCTAACCTTGTCTCCAAAACGTCCAACCTGATCTGTCCCTCTAATATACTCATTTCTAATCCTGTCCATCCTCGTCACACCCAACGAACATCTCAGCATCTTCAACTCGGACACCTCCAGCTCCGCCTCCTGCCTTTTTGTCAGTGCCCCGTACAACATAGCTGGTCTCACTACTGTCCTGTAAACCTTCCCTTTTACTCTCGCTGGTACCCGTCTGTCACACATCACTCCAGCCACTCTTCTCCTGAACAGTAAGATTTAAAAATAATCCTGCTTCCATTTCATCCCTATACTGTAGTTTCATTTCACTGGTTCAGTTTGTCTTCGGAGTTTCAAGCATTATAGATTTTATTCCTAACATGAAAGACAGAAAGGCCGGTTTGTTACACCAAGCATATAAATAAAGGTTACCTTTCCAAAAAGTAATTCATAAAAATGAAGAATTTTGAAGAATTCTGCTGTATAAAAAGAAGACTGTTTAACTAGTCTTGTTTAACTTTATCTTGAATTGTATGTATTTATTTATTTATCTCATGTTGCACTCAGTAACACCGCTCCACCACACGGCTACACTGTGATCTACCTGGGCTGCTTTGTTCTACAACACTGCGGATGAATGTACTGTCTGTCGTGCCGTCTGTTGTTGTCTGTCTTGTCTGCACTTGTTGCCCCGTGTTGTGTCTTATGTTGTCGTGTGTGTAGCACCAGGGTCCTGGAGGAACGTTATTCTGTTTCACTGTGTGCTGTGTATATGGCTGAAATGACAATAAAATCCTACTTGACTTGACTAACTGTGTGAGCATTAAAATATTAAAACTACCTGTGTGAGCATTAAAACACTCAAACATTAAAAACCAGCCGCTCAAAACACACTTTATCTATGAAGCTACAAAATAGTAACTACATAGAAAAAGGAGAAAAACTTTAAGAACAGGAAAGTTGAGTCGAAAGAATATTTTTAATATTCTTAATATTATTTTTTTAATATTAAAAAAATAATTAAATATTTGTATTATATTTAATGTAATATATAATATTATGAAAGGTCAGGTAATGAAAAAAAAGGGAAAAAAAATGTATGTATATATAAAAAATTGATAAAATGGAAAAAGAGAAAGAAAAAGTGTGAGGCTCACTTTTGTCCCTCTGCAGCTCATCCTTGGACACGGCGTCAGCGCAGGCGTCAAAATACTTCTGCAGCGTGTCCACCTGTCTGCACAGGATGTCTCTGAACGTCTCCATCTCAGCGAGCTTCTCCCGCAGACTGTGGCCCTTCTGTCAGAAACACACACCGGAAAAAAAAAACCCACAAAAAAAAAAAAAGAAAGAAAGAAAAGAAAAAACATGCATGAATCCATCCAGGCTCACGACAAAAATGTAGCCTCAGTTTTCTGGAGAGAGAAATCCCTCACAAACCTCTAAATAACTCCATCTAATCTGTTTTTAACACACACTGCAGCAAATCGTGGTCAGAATCTTTACTTGAATTAATCTTTAATTTACTTTCATTTGGAGAGGTGAGACAAGCACACACCAAAAAGTGACTGATGAATCGGAGGGACAGAGAGGGCTGGCTCTCTGTGTGTGTGTGTGTGTGTGTGTGTGTGTGTGTGTGTGTGTGTGTGTGTGTGTGTGTGTTCGTTCTCTCACCTTAAAGGAGGAGGTGGAGGTGGCAGAGAAGCCGCTGGTAGCAGAGGTGAGAGACAGCATGGAGCCATGTCTCCGCAGACTGGATTCAGAACCATAACCAGACTCAGCCTAGAAAGAGAGTGAGAAAAAGAGAGTGAGGAGGATGGAGGGATGTAGGGAGACAGAGAGAGAGAGAACGAATGAATGTCGAACAGAATATTTGTTTTAATAGATTTCACTGTAATCATGATTTCATCTGATTGGTCCTCCGGTCCAACATTAATGTTGTCCCTTTTTTACACTTTCGGGACTGGGCACCAGCATCAGGAGGTCATGGGTTCGTATCCCAGTAGGCTGCCCCGAGGTACCCTTGGGCAAGGTACCGTCTCCCTCACTGCACCCCGAGTGCTGGATATGGCTGCCCACTGCTGGACTGTGTGTGTGGGATAATACGGAGAAGCATTTCGTTTGACGATCAAGTGTTCTAAGTGGGTTGTGGGTTCAGTTCCCTCACCAGAACCCTTGAACAAAGTACCGTCCTCATCACTGCTCCCCAGGCGCTTTCAATAGCAGGGTGGTCACTTTCACTTTAAAGGTGCGCTCAAACTCGTGTGTGTCGTACTGCGATGGTCAGACACGCCCGATATCCCGTAAATCCCAGTGGAAATCCTCAGCGTCTGAAAATAGTCTGAGTTCACTCCCGGGCCTTTCCCACCGGGAGCGTATGGAAGAACGACGGCAAGACGAGACACGTCCAGGCGGCGGTTTCTTTTACTCCCAGCTCTTACACAAACACGTCCCGGGGCAGACGACAGACTGACGCAACCCTTCTCCGAACACCTGGGTTAACGTGGACCGCAGCTCGGTGATACACCCTAACAGGGTGTGCTTCCAGGAGTGAAGAAAACAGATTACTCCGTCTCGCAGCACACAGAGGGGGTCGCGCGGTCACCTCGCAGTGAGAAGGTCCTGGGTTCCCCTGTGTGTGTGTGTGTGTGTGTGTGTGTGTGTGTGTGTGTGTGTGTGTGTGTGTGTGTGTGTGTGCACATCTCCTGTGGGAGCTCTGGTTCTCCTTCACCATCCAAAGATATGTGGATGGACTGGAAGATGCGCAATTGTCTCCTAGGTGGGTGTGTGTGTGTGTGTGTGTGTGTGTGTGTGTGTGTGTATTTGCTGTTATAGACTAGCAACCTGTCTAGGGTGTGTCCCCGCCTTTCGCCTGGTGAGAGTTGGGATAGACTCCAGCACTACCCTTGACCCTAATCAGAACAAGCGGCTCAGAAAATGAGTGAGTGAAGTTCTCTTATGAATTTATTGTAATGATGCTATAATAATTATTATTGATAATAATTATTCTAAATAACTCGGTCATTAGTAATTTAGTTTCAGGAGCTCCTGCTGTCCAGAGGGGCTGAAGACTCTCGTCCATCGACCTGTGAAGGAACTGTAACATCAGGACCGCTGGGATCACCGCTGGGACTTAATCCGATCAGATACCGCTGGGATCATCTGGAGTGTCGTCTGTGTCATACAGTATTAAGCTGCCTCGCTTGGTGCTGAATGCAATCAAGTCCTCACAGCGACGTTCCTAAATTTAGTTTACGGCCTTCAAAGAGGAGCGGAACATGTTCTCGCAGCAAACGGAGGAAACGTTCCACCGTTAATGTCGCGTATCTGAAAAACAACGAATCTGAAAGCAGCAATTATCAGTTCAGCACCTTCAACAAAACTGATCTCAGGTCAGAAAACCGAGTAAACCAACACGCGCAGTAGAATCAAAGTAAAGTAACCCTGCTGTTCGACCTCTAGGTGTCAGTAGTGAGCTTACTCTCTACACTACTTGGTGAAATCCGAGGTAACTACAGGTCAAAGACAAAGAATAGCCCTCCTGGTAAACAGCGGGCCAGTATTACAATCACTCCAGCCAATCCAACAGGCTCTTAGTGACACTCGAACATCAATAAAGTCCCTATCATCCAATCAGAGGCCAGGAATAGCCTGGGTGAGTGTTATGTGATTGATCGCCTCCTGGCAGGGGAACAGAGAGCAATTTACAGTCTAAAATAAAAAATAAAACCCAGTCCAACACAGATTCACAGACAAGACTACGGTCCCCCAAACACACACACACACACACACACTCTCCCCATCGACCTGGCGAGAGAGGGAGTCAGAGCTGTATTGCTGAGAGTTTTGCTGACAGCATGGAAGTCTACGGTCTGAAGGACAGACTCTTTACAGGAGCGACGCTTCACAAAGAATAAAAGGTGAAACTCGTCCATTTATTTTACAGACGGAGCGGCAGGGACGATAAACCTCCCCTCCCTCCATCACACACTCCCAAAAACATTCACCTGGGTATGGTACACCACACAGGGCTACAGATGCTTCCTTTGTCCTTTACTTTTAGTGTGTGTGCGCATCATGTGTGTGTATATGAGTGTGTGTGTGTGTGGTGAAGCTTAACAGTAACCGTTACTGCAATCACTCTCTCACACACACACACACACACACACACACACACACACTGGGTCTAATGAACTAACAGAAGACACATGCAAGCTATTGCACACACACAGTCACACATGACAATCCTTCCTGCCCTGTTAACACACACACACACACACACACACACACACACACACCCTCTCTGTGACAGTAAGGATGGAATTACAGGCAGAATTATCAAAGTGGGTCTGAGTGGCATGCAGTATCAGTGATGAGTCAGTAATGCTCAATAATGAGATTACAGGGAACACAGCTTACAGTGGAACAACACACCTCGGAGAGGGGGGGGGGGGGAGAGAGAGAGAGAGAGAGAGAGAGAGAGAGAGAGAGAGAGAGAAACGGTCTTAGAGGAGACTTTCAGTGATGAAAAACAGATTGAAAGCAGATTGAGAGAGAGATAGAGCGAGAGAGAGAGAGAATGTGAAGGAGAACGAGTGTGACTCAGTCTCTCCTTCCCAAAGAGAGCAAGAAAGAGGGGTCATCCTGAGGATTAGAGAGTTGGACAGAGATATGGAATAAGCTGTGTGTGTGTGTGTGTGTGTGTGTGTGTGTGTGTGTGTAGGGTTTCCCCTGCTGTAGACTGCCAGAAATTAGCAACACATGTCTGGAGTAGGGTGTGGCCATCATTTCACCATAACAGACTAAACTACCAACACACACACACACACACACACCTCTTATTTCCTCATACCCACCTATTGTGCTTGTGAAGTGGTTTAGACCGTGTTTACACCAGCACTGATATTTTCTTCCACTGAACATGATTCTCTCTCCCTCATCCCTCCTTCTCTCCATTCTATCTTTTTGTTTAATTTACATTCTTCAACCTTTACATTCCTCTGTTCCTCATTTTCTTCTTTCTTTACCCTCCCCCTCCTCTGAGGAATCTTTCCCTCCTCTTCCCACATTTATGGTCCATCCATGTGGCAGTACAGCTGTGTGTGTGTGTGTGTGTGAGTGTGAGTGTGTGTAGCTGATTTTATGTGCATTTTGAAATGGAAGGAAAAGTGCATGGTGTGTGTTAACATTTAAGGCTGTTTGATCCTCTAAACATCTCCACAGATGATTTTCTTTATTATTTATGACTGAAAGGACTGAAAAGAATTTAAAATTAATACATTCAGCTTTTAAACCCACTTTATCAATAATTTCCTGCAGCGCTGGCTAATGGCCGACGCACGTTCTCTTCTCAAAAGCTCCAATAACGGCGGCGCTGCTGGAGGACGGACGGTTTCTCAAAAGCATCCAGGGCCCGAGTCCTCCGTTTATCTTTTATTTCATCCCCCCCCCCCCCCCCCAAAGTCCGCTCATCATTGAACCATAAAACCTTTCCTCTCCATCACCTTTTTTTAGTTCCATAATTCCAAAATGTATTTCCCAGCTTGACTCAACTATATTTTGCTTTTTTATTTATGATATAAAATTATTTCTGGGGAAAATTTTTGGTTCAAACATCAGAAAAAAGACAGGATGAAGAACAGCAGGTAGTTTTAAATGTATTTACTAATAATTTCTTCATAAACTCTCAACTACTCTAAAGTCTCTCAAGCTCCATCAGTTTTAACAGTTTTAATTTCCGTGCAGCAAATGTTCCTCTCGGTACCCCATCACGACGGCTCCCCCGGATCAGGAGTCACTGAACTTCAGGTCCCGTTACTTAAAAGCAATCAGTCGCGGCTGATCTTGATCTTCCAGGAGATTTTAATCCGCAAATAATCCAGCCCGACCTCGAAACGTGACCTGAAGAACGAAGGTCAGGATGTGGCGAGGCCTTCAAGAAGCCACTGTGGCCTAAAGTCCTCGCAAGCAGTGATAAAGATCTGCATGTATGTGAGGACATGTGACCGTGAGTGTTCAGTGCACTCTAAACACACGGCATATAAAAACATGATCAACTATTAGTCTTTTATTATTTCATTTTCACATTCGGTGCAGCTGCACGCAATTCCCTTTAACACGCACTGTATATAGAAAATACATTTGATCATTTGATGCACGTTTTCATTTCATTTTTTCGATTTCCACACGACTAAGACCAGCTTTTGCTCTTTGCGCTCCTGCAGTTTTGAGAAAATTTGGGCTTAAAATGTTTTCCTGATCTATACAGGGTGGAGAGGCACATGCAGAGCAAAATATTCCCCAAAGGAAGTTCATTTTTTCCACTATTTTACTGTCAACATGACGCGAGCATGTTTACTGCAGGGTTTAGACAGTAAATAAAATGCCTGTATTGGTGTTCTGGATGCCAGTCCTGGTTCCATTCACAGCCACGGTAACGAAATCGGAGTTCTTGAATCATTCACTCACATTTCATCTACTCAACTACACCGAAACGTAAAAACAAATGGAGGAATTGTCTTATTTTTCACGTATTTCACTCGTGTTTTCACGTGTTTCACTCCCCGTGATGCGAGTTATGCGATTTCTCCTTGATTTTGGCAAAACCCTCCACTCTCAAGCCCTCTGGAAACACAGAGGCCGGGTTCGCTCGGAAGGCAGATGGCCCAGACGGGACCCCAGACGAGCTTCTAATTAAACAAGGCTCCTAGCCCTGCTTCCTGAACTACTTCTAGGCATCTGGTGGCGAACAGACTTCTCAAATATCCTCAATAATAATAATAAAACTGATAAGAACACAAATCCCTGCTAGTAATCGCCACCATTTCTGCTACAACACACTTCCAAAACCTTCACTATAATAAAAAAACCACACCATCACGTTATTCTGGAGCATTTCTGGGTACTTGTGAAGAATTATTGGTCCAAAGGAGGACGCAACGATACACTCAGGTCACAGTTTCACAATTTATACACTTGCCAAAGTGGAAGCCAACCTTACTTTGTTTTTCCATCTTGAAACTGTAGATCGGTAGATAAACAAAAGGAAGGCAGCTTTCCCAGCGGACCGTTGCTCTTGAGAACTCATAACTGAGCCGATCCGTCTTCACACAAACCTTGAACTTTAACCGACAGTGGTGACCGTCAAACATGATCAAGCTTAAAACCCTCAAAACAGAGATTTCGATTCAACGCGATAGGCCGGTCAATTTGACGCATTTTTAGATTCGGTAAATGGAGGACAGGATTTGAAAACACATTTTGCTAAATTTGGACACGGAGAGGATAATCATCCGTTAGCTTTGAAATTTGGATGAAATGTTAAAAGAGTAAACGTAAAGTGTAGTATAATAAACCCACTTTTGGCTCATTAAAGCAAAAAAACACCACAAAAGTTTACGTTTTGAAATAAAAACACACTTTTTATTGTGTCAAAGACCGTCAGCGCCAAGCGTGACACGCAGCGACACAACAGGACAAAACTAGAGCTGTTCATCAAACACACTGGCGTCCAAAAATATAGCAGTATATTTTTAGGCTTTAAACGTTTACAAAATCACAACGTGGGTTTCCTCCCTTTCAGTAACGCGAGGGATCATAGCTCCCCCTTGTGGAGAACGATCAGACGGAACATGGCTTTGTAACAACCTGCAGATTTGATCTTTCAGAAGTAGCAGGTTAGGTCCCTTTTCAGAAACTGATTTTAGGCGAGTAACCATGGCAACCCAAAATATATTTCTATATCCTTGTGCAGATCTCAATTACTTTAGATTATAATTACTGACAAAGCCTCTTCGCTAGGAAAGCAACGAGCGAGCAGTTTAAGACTGCTTGAAGGCAGCAGTGAGTCATTTTTAATAAATTCGATGCCTGCTTGATGGTGATGATTTGGGATTTTAAGGGCTACGGTTTTAATAAATGTTTGTGTATTTGAGTTCATGGTGTGCTTTACTACAAAACATAAAGCAAGACATCGAGCTTCCGCTGAGATTTGTGCACAGCTTTAATTATTTATGTGCAAATTAATCATCAGCTAATATTTCATGAACATGACAGATCTAAACAAGTGTGTGTGTGTGTGTGTGTGTGCCCTCCATAGCATGGTGTTAGGACAATGGCTTTACTTCAGTGCCTCCAAAACAAGGGAATTAATCACAGGCTTTCAGAAATTACAGAATCAAGGTTCCTGTGGGGAAACAGCCCGTATCCAGCCAACATCCATTACTGAGCCACTTCCAAATTTCTCAGAACTTCCAAGCAGTTCATTAAAAGGGGATTTATCCCTGACCACGCCGCTGAGAAAGACCAGCAGAGACCTTCCTTCCCTTTTCTAATCTAAAGAGCAGCTCCTGATCCTGATTATTTGTCATCCAAAGCGCTCGGGATCGTGTTCAAAAACACATCCAATATGATCTCCATATACTCCGCTCCTTCTTTAGGAGAACCGTCTGAGGGGTTATTACAAGATAAAGCTCCACTACAGTCTACTGTCTGTTCACTTCCATTTTAGTCTACAATCTTACTTGCAGGTGCTTCTTAACTTCATTCTGCCGTGCTTGCTCTGCTCTCTGACTGCCGTGCTGATGCTCACACCTCTGGCTGAAGATTTGGTCCACTCTACCGGCCTTGTGGACCTTCCTTTAAATCTAGTTCCATCAAAATCACTTTCCCAACTTCAACTGAAAAGAACATCTGCACCGACATCACAACCGTGTCACATTTCTACACGTTTCTGATTCGCCTGAACGTCTTTTCAGGTTTATAGGCAGAATCTTAAAATCTGAAGCCAGCGTAAAGTGTAGAAAAAGTACCGTTGGTGTTACTCACCCTGTGCTGCTCGATGGAGTCGATCCACTGGTTACGGTGTTCGGGGTCCAGGGCCCTCAGGTACCACACGCTGTCATTAACGCTGATGTCCAGCCTGCACTCATCAAACTCGTGGGGCTAAAGAAAGAGAGAGAGATACACTTTATTGAAACCCACCCTGCAAGAACAAGTAACATGGTGGTCTAGTGGTAGGATACCAGGATACGCCTACAGACCACCACTGGGTTCCTGAGCAAGACCCTTAAACCCCAGGTTTCCCCAACGGTCTTTGATGACCGTTACTCTGCTGGTGGTTCAATGGTTATTTTTCCTTGGAGCAAGAACTTTCCTTCCAGACTGATTAAATAGATCATCACTGATCAATAGAGCTTAACTGATCATTGATCGATAAACCGATCATCAAAAAAGTGGGGTTAAAATGCCTCGATGCTCAATATTCCCCAATATTTCAAACTGAACACCATCACGAGCTCTTTTTACAGCCCGATTTCAGAGAGGAGAGGAGAGAAGGCTGGAGGAAATGTGGGGAGAGAAAAGGAAGAGGATACCAAACAGAAAAACAGGCAACAAAGTGAGAAAGAGCAAAAAAAGGCGGCAAATAGGAGACAATATGGAAATGACGACAAAAGTAGCGAAGCATGAAAACAAGCAGCAAAATATGAAATGTTTTGTTTCAGAAATATCAAAGTGTGTGTGTGTGTGTGTGTACAAAGAGAGCATTACTGCCAGATGGTCAAATTGTCACGACAAAATACAGGATTAACAAATTCCAGATGATCCCCCACCTCCTCCTTTCTCTCTTTGTTTTTTCCTTACCATTTTTGCAACTTCAGCCCTTCTTAACGTCTCTCATTTATTTGCTCACATGTTCTCTGGATGTCTCTGTAGTAAACAGTCTCTCAGTGTGTGTGTGTGTGTGTGTTAAAGCCCACCAGATCTGGGTGTGATTACAGCTTGCAGAGAAGACCCCTTTAATCAAGAAAGGGTGTGAATTAACACAACCACCCAACTTGACACCAGCCTAACAAAATCAAACTTACAAACACAGACTGGGCCTAAACATGGTCAGGATTATATTTATTACACACACACACACACACACACACACACACACTTTATCCAGGATACTAAATTCGGCCTCATCTCCTGTGAGTTTCCCTGCTGTGTCCTCATCTGCCCTTTAGCCAAAGACTCTTCATTGTGTGTGTGTGAGAGAGAGAGTGTGACCACAGCATCTCAATTAGAGCAAAAGCAAGATTTGCTCTTCTCTCTGATTCTTGCAACACTAAACTCTTCTCTCACGTCTCTTCTCTTCCTAACTGAGAGAAGATCTTCAGCGACTGCAGATGGACGTGGATGGTCCCGCGCTGCTGAGCGCTGCGTTTCTTTACGCGAGTTCGATTCAGAAAAGCAAACTGGAGCTGCCAAACCCTTCCTGCAGCACAATCGCTTTTTGCTGTACCACAGTAAACAGAGGGTGACTCATTTCTCCCAGCTCACAAAACACTAAACAACCTGCTTCTAGCAATGCCGCGGCCTTGGACCGGGCTCAACCAACCAGGCTTCACTGAAATAGCAGGAACCAAAGTGTCTGCTGACACCGAGGTGTTCAGATGTAATCCACTCACGTAGTGCTGTTACCGCTCATTAACTCGATTAACGATTTTGCTGAATTTGGCACAAACTAAAACACCTACATGGGAAAAGGATGATTAAGAGACTAATTTTAAAAACATGAGCAGAGAGTGAAGTGCAGCTTGAACCACCACTGAAGGTTTAAATAGTTTGTTTTTATTATTATATTGCAGAATGTGTATTTGATTCCAGGACTGAGCGAGTGTGTGAGTGTGGGAAATGGCTGAACACAACTAGGGTGTTGTTGTAGGGGTCGAGGAGTTTGGGAATGGAAAAAAGGGGCACCGGGTCACGGCGGGTACACTGGGAACGATCAGAGAATCAGACGTTCACCGAGGGCACTGCAGAAGAGGAGCTAAAACAAACAGCATGTGGGTCGTCACCATGGACCGGGGCCCGTCCCGCACAGCAGGATTTCTTGATCATCCAGGGGGACTCGGCTCAGTTCAGTTCATCCGACGCTGGGCTTTCTGTCCCACGGCTCCCTTATTGGCAGGAAAACTAATGTTGGACACTCAACCTGCTCCAGGGCAGGTTAAACTTTTAAACAAACAGCTCTTGAGCCAACCGAGACTGAGCTTCTGACCAATCAGGATCAGGATTCTGATCCAATTAAAGTTCAACCAGTCAACCAATCGGGGCTTGGCATTTGACCAATCAGTGCCAGTATTCTGACCAATCGGAGCTTGGCATTTGACCAATCGGGGCCTAGCACTTGACCAATCGGGACGAGGCATTTGACCAATCGTGTTGATACATCAGTGCATTGGTGGCGATCGAGCTCTATCAGAAATGACGATGATGATGATACAAATTCCTACATTTATAAACTGGCAGCATTAAAGTCTGAAGAACCTTCTGGTCTTCCAGGCCAAAGTCAGATGTCTGGACCTTAATTTAAAGAATTTAAACGGCATTCACAAATCTGGTTTATTTCAGCGTTGACTGAGGTTCCCCCTCGTTAATCAGACTACATAAACCTGTAGACCTGCTGACGTTCTTTTTCAGATTTATGTGGTAGAACTTCTCCCCCCCCCAAAAAAATAGGCCGCTGTATTTCTCCCATTCCAGGGCTCACTACAGCACGACCCTGAACCTGGGTGAACCGAGGAAGCTGTTAAATGCAGTTATTAAGGAAGCTGAATGTATGTATGCGCGCGCACACACACACACACACACACACACACACACAGAGGACATTTAAACACAAAGCACCATTTATAAAAAGTCCACAGGTCAAACACAGCAGTCACGTACACCAAGAACAGACTTTATCTGAGCGCCGAGAGCAAAGGTGTGAAACCCGGTAGCTAAACTCCCCCAGGTGACTCCCCCAGGTGACTCCTCCAGGGGCGGGATTTGTAGGAAGGCCAGCTGTTTGAACCAATAATTCTTCTGTGAACGTAATTTTTTCAAATTAAAAAAAAGAAAAGTTTCAAATTCAAGGTCTCAAGATCTTCTCTCCCTTGTGTTTTTTATTACATGTGAAGAAGAGAGTGCAGGCAGGTTGGAATGGCTGGAGAAGAGTGACAGGAGTGATTTGTGACAGAAGAGGATCAGCAAGAGTCCAAGGAAAGGTTTACAGGATGGAAGTGAGACCAGCTATGCTACACAGGTTGGAGACGGTGACGAAAAGACAAGCAGCAGAGCTGGAGGTGTCATCGTTAAAGATGCTGAGATGCAGGAGGGACGAGGATGGACAGGATCAGAAATGAGTATAACGGGGACGCCCAGGATGATTTGGAGACAAAGTTAGAGAACTGAGACGGTGTTGGTTTGGACACGTCCAGAGGAGAGACGAGGAGTATATCGGGAGGAGGATGTTGAAGATGGAGCTGCCAGGAAAGAGGAGAAGAGGAAGACCAAAGAGGAGGTTTATGGACGTGGAGAGAGAGGACATGCAGGGGGACGGTATGAAACAGGAAGATGCAAAAGACAGGAAGAAATGTAGCCGGTCGATCTGCTGTGGAGACACCTAAATGGGAGCAGCCAAAGAAGTTTTATTTGTTACTTATTCAAAGCCTGTGAGGGGACCACGTCACAACCTTCCTTCGTGAGCAGAAATTTTTTTAATGGAGTCAAAAACGGGATCTTTTATCTTTGGTTAAACGGAAGCAGGCGCAAACAGAAAACACGGACCTTCAGGATAAAGACATGACACTCGGATACAGGAAGTGAAGAATCGCCAACGGTCACCACATGACCTTCCTCAAAAACAGAGAGACGGATGAAATGAAACAATGAAAGAGATCGCTTGTTTATTTTATTCATGCCCGATTTTTTGTTTTTACTCTCCTGCAAGCGAACACAGCATTTAAATAAATGTACATGGGGGGGAAAAAAAGAAAAAGAAAATAATAATCAGACTGACCCAGAATTCCTAGACCCAATGTGAACAGTGCTCAATTCTGACACTAATCCCGGAGGCCTGATGTCAGGCCGCGTTTGAAGTTTATCTTCATGAAGGCGTCTAAGCTTTATTCCTCTGGCCAGTAGCTGAAAAAAGGAAAATAGGGCGGAGAAAGGAATAAAAAAAAAAAAAGGTTTACTACATCAGAGGCGCAGGTCACGACCACGAGGACAGAGGAAAGAGCAACACAGGAAAGGGATACACACTTCCTGTTTCAGACACCAGGAGAGTCTGATATGTCATCACTTCTTTACCGCAACTTTCACCGTCCCGCTGCACCAACGTTCTTCTGAGAAATTCACCTGCGCTCACCGAAACGCACTCACAGACACTCCGTCTGTTCTTCACACTCTTTACTTTCCATCATAGAACAAAAATCTAGAACGTAGGACTGGGTGACATGGTTTAAAAGTTTTTTTTTAATCAGAAGCACCATCGTTTGGCCTTCGTTTAAAAACAATGAAAGTGAAAAAATGGTTGCAATTATAATTATTAGGTCAAAATGTAAATACGCTGCATTAAAACCCAAACAGAAAAGCGAAAAGGTGTGAATTTCACAAACATGGCCAAATCTTTATGGACAACTCGTATCTACGAGCTTGTTTGACATCCATCTCCAAAGCCATGAATATGACGATGGAAGCCAGGCACCAGAACGACGTTCCACCTCGTTCCAAAAGCAACCCGTTGGCTTCAGAGCTCTGCAGATCTTCAGCGTTCCTCCACGCCAGACTTGTCAGAGCACGTCTTTATGGACTTTATGTTCTGCAGGAGCAGAAACAAATCTTCCCCGGAGAGTCGTTACGAATTGAGGAGCAAACACTTGTTAAAAATGCCCATTTTCCCTCCTCCACCAAACTTTATTGCTGATTAAGTCATGTTCTCTTGGCATCTACAAACCCAGATCCACCATCAGCTAGCCAGAGGCAGTGAAAGTGAAAGTGACTACTTGTAGTAGTCAGCATCAACAGAGGCGTTTTTCAATAAATCATCTTTGCTTTATGCTCTTCAGTGGATTTTAAAAACGCTTGTCTTTGTTCTAACGCGAGTTTAAAATTTATAAATCAACTACAAATTTTATTTTTAATGCTCAGAGCTTAAAGTATTACCTCCACACACACAGCTGGCCGGACGGACGGACACACACCTGCAGGACATCAGAGTCTGTGTTATACCTTTAACAGAACGGGCTGTTTGCCAGCATCCGTTACTTTGAATCACAATTTCTAAAAAATAAAAATGGATCCTTTTCTTCTTGAACAAACAAAAAAAAAAAAAAAAAAAAGAAAGCGGTCATAATTAAGGTGAATGTTTCAGACGTTTCATTTCATTTGGTATCAAAAGACCTAACAAGACATAAGGACACGGTTCTCGACACACAGGGGCCGCGAGTAAGACGATAAATCCAGAATTAATTAAAGCCTGTAACGACCGCATGATTATAACTTAAAGAATCAAATCAACTGGAACCCATCAGGGGTTTCATTTTTTGGCGGGAAACGCTGTCAGTCTGCCCACTGTGCCGAGAGTGACTTTTACTGATTGATTACACGTTAGAGGAAGACGAACACGAAGCGGAACAAACCGCCCACTGTGAGGGCAGCCACATCCTGCGCCCTGTAAGCAGCGCTGGGGGCGGTCCCTTGCTCAAGGGTACTTCAGGGCAACCTACTGGTCTGGGATTCAAACCCATGACCTTTCAAACCTGGAGTCCCTAAACTCTAGAGCACCACTGCCACAACAGACAATGAGGAAAGGGCTGTACAACTTCAGGAAAACAGCATCAGTTCTTCTAGGTACACCTGCACACGGCTTCTGAAGGAACTCGGCCGGTCGGTCGTTCCAAACATGACTGTGTTTCTCCTCCGTGTGACATTGATGATCACCAGTACCTGTTTGGTAAAACTGGTTGTTCAGACACCGACTATAATCCTACAGAATCCCCGACTGTGTGTGAGTGTTCCTAGAAGAACTGATGCTGCTCTGAAGGTAAAAGGTAGTAACACCAAATATTGATCTGATTTAGATTTTTCTTTTGTTCCTCACTTTGCATTTTGTAAACTGATCAAAATAAACAATCATTATTGATATTTCTGAAAGCGTTCTTTGTTTACAGCCTTTTTTCACACCTGCCTCAAACTTTTGCACAGTGCTGTGTATCTAAACTACACATGATTAACAGATCATCCTCATCCCTGCGTCGGGGGACTGAATCATTTGGGCCGTTTAACAGAGTAACAGCGGTGGTCTAGTGTTTAGGGACCGGGTCATGGGTTCGAATCCCAGACCGGTTGGTTGCCCCGAGCTACTCTTGAGCAAGGTACCGTCCCCGTCACTGCTCCGCACGCGCTTTAAATAGCTGTCCCCTGCTGCACGGTGTGTATGGGTGAAATACGGAGGCTGCATTTCGTTGGGGTTCACTGCGTGCTGTGCCCTCACAATGACAACTCGCCACTTTCACTTCACTTTCACTTTAATTGTAAGCTTTTCTGTTTGAAGAGTCGAAACAGGGAGGAAAAAGTAGCAGTAGCATAAAAGATAACAAAAACTTAACAAGTACATACTATAAATACTAAATTAAATTTATTAAAGTAGTCCAATTAATTACGCTCGTTAATGAATCATAACGAAATCTGCAGCTAAAACGTCTGTTTAATATACTGTAATGAAGTAGTCGAATTAAAATCTTGGTATTTTGCCAATATACAGCTTTACAGCTCACCAGTGAGTAAAGTTGATACACAGAGTTGTTAACCCACTACCACACACACACACACACACACACACACACACACACACACGTCCTGAGAAGCTGGCTAGCTTGTTGTCGCTCCTCTGAGGTTTGGCAGGTTCTGCAAACTGCTTAAAAACCACACACACACACCCACACGCCCACACACTGACATTTTAAAATGCATTGGACTCCCATGCTCTCAGCTCAGCAGCCATGTCTACAAACAGCCTCGTCTTTATCAAATATTCAGCAGGTCGATACGACAAGCTCGTGTGTTCCCGGGTCAGATCACATCGAGCTACTTCACATCCAATACTAGTGTTTCACACTAACGTAGCTCCTCCAGTAAACCTGAAACAGGGAGCAGGGTACGGGGGGACAAAGTCGAGCAAAGTAGTAGTGACTAATAGTGACTTTAATGCTCACAGAGTAAAGTTCTCTCCATATTCATTCTTTCAAACTGTTCTCATAGTATGTCTGAAGGCTCTTCCAGTTTACAGAGGAAAGAAAAGAAACATGGTTTGCGTTTTTAAGGCAGCATGTCGAATTTAACCTGCGTAAAGATCTCCTGCTGAATGTATACGGTAGTGGTGTTGAAATGTGCTAAAAATGATTCTAAGATATTATTATAATATTATTTTAATAGTGTCAGAAGATGTGATTGGACACAAAAACGGATCAGCCAGACTTCTACACTTTCAGTGCATTTAGTGGAGCATTAAAAATAAACACACTGTTCATACAGGGTTTCTTTACGTGCCATCCCTGTTCTCCTGCTGCATTTTGTTCCAATGATGTTTTGTCGCCTTATCGCCCTCCCCGATGCATCAATGCAAGCAAAAAACCCTTAAAAGTACAAAAAATAAAAATAAAAATAAAAAAATCTGCTATGTAGGCACTGACATTACCCCGACAAGATCGGGAAGTGCTTTCACACGAAATTAATCAAAAACTTCCTGAAGCAGCTGTTTGGCGGTGAACCGCCAATGCAGATGTTTATAGAAGGCCAGAGAGCCGAGTTTAGTCAGCGCTTGTTTAGCTAAACTCCGGGGCTGTTTGTTTAATTCTGGTTGGCAGGACAGACGTAAAAAACAAAGACAGAACACGAGTCCCACCCCAAACATTCGGCGAGAAACAGATCTTGGATTAAAGAGTTTCCCCCAAAATCTCCAGACCAAATAAGCCAATAGCTCTTCTAATTAATTTGAGCCATAAGCTCCGCCCACCTTGCCAGCAAGAGTGAACGGAAGGTCGTGAGACCAGCTATGCTATGCGGGTTGGAGATGACAAAAAGACTGAGGTTCTGGAGGTGTCCGAGTTAAAGATGCTGAAAGTTGCACTGGGTGTGACGAGGATGGACAGGATTAGAAATGAGCGTATTAGAGGGACAGATCAGGTTGGACGTTTTGGAGACAAAGTTAGAGAAGCGAGACTGCGCTGGTTTGGACATCATCTGCCCAGAGGAGAGACGAGGAGTATATCGGCAGAAGGATGTTGAGACTGGAGCTGCCAGAAAAAAGAAGAGGAAGGACAAAGAGGATGTTTATGGAAGTGGTGAGAGAGGACATGTTGGGAGTTTGCGTGAAAGAGGAAGATGCAGAGGACCGGAAGAAATGGAAACAGATGGCCTTCTGTGGCGACCCCTAAACGGGAGCGGTGAAAGAAAAAGAAGATCTCATTCTAAACCAAACTCTGCTGATGAGACTAAACAAATGTGAAAAAAATAAAAATTAGGAAAACTGGCGTTACGTTATTCTTCGAAAGTGAAAGCGAAAGTGACCATCATCATCATTGTGAAACACAGCACAGCACAAAGTGAGACGACGAAATTACACATACTGTGCAGCAGGGGGCAGCTATTGAAACTGCCCGTGGAGCAGTGACGGGGACGGTACCTCGGAGTAACTCATTGTAACCTACTGGTCTGGGGTTCGAACCCACGACCTTCTGATGCTGGGGCCAACTAATCAACATAATCTGACATGCGAGATCAAATATGGCGGCAGCAAATCCTAATTTACCCTGGATTATCTGATCGATCCAGTCTGTTCTAACTGCGGCTGGGACCACAATCGTGCAAAATGACCAATAATTAAGCTAAAGGTTCTGCCGCTGCGGGTAGCGTCGCCTCACAGAGAAGGTCCTGGGTTCGATTCCCAGGCGGGACTGTCCAGGCACTTTCTGTGTGGAGTGGACATGTTCTCCCTGTGTCTGTGTGTTTCCTCCGGGACATGTAAGGTGGATTAGAGATGCAAAATTGCCACTCATCTGTGAGAGCTGGGATAGACTCCAGCGACCCTAATCAGGACGAGGGGCTAAGAAAACGAGTGAGCGAGTGTGAGAAATCAAAGCCAAATGACGTTAGATTTTATATTCATGTTCACGCTGTTTCCAATTCAGAGATTCTGTAAAAAAACGAATGTTTTAAAAACACGCATCATGTCTATAAAAAGTAACTCGTCAGCTCTGAAGGGCTACTCGCTGTTGTGTGTAAACAAGTGAAGTTTCAGATTACAAACTGATGGACAGAACACTTTCTAACTAAAAAGAAAAAGCGAAAAATACAGAAAGAATACAGAAATAAATAATAAATGACCCCAGTCTTAAAGATTAACCTTTAGGAAGGAAACGGAACGTGATCATGAATCATCATAAAAAGAGCAAATCTCTACCAAAAATGGCAAAATCTCAAGGAATTGTGTAGCCAGAGCTGATCCTGGGTCAGTTCAAAGGGCTGTGGGCTTAAGAGCGCTCAGCTGACGAAGGAAGCCAAAGGCCAGATCAGCATGAAAAAAGCTGGAGACGGAACTGAGCCCCTGCAGTTCTGAACCAATGAAGCGACCGGGGAGCGAGAGAGTGTGTGCGTGTGTGTGTGTGTGTGTGTGTTATGCTTCGCCCGTCATGAAACCTACGGCAGGGCGTGTGTCGGTGCTGTAACTCAATACGCTACACTTAGAGGAAGAGTTTCCTCTCTGGTTTCTTCACTCCTTCTGGTTTCCCTCATCATCTCCTCTAACCCTTCTGGAAGCGCCTTTCTTTGTTTTCTTTCCTAAAGCGACGCTCACCCCCCGCTTTTCTTCCTCCGAGCAGCTTTAAGAGTCGTGCCTGTTTCGACACGTGCGATAAGCCGCCCTTTAAAACGGATGAGTGTGTGTAGTGACCTGCCCGTCCCTGTGCGGATCTGTGCGTGCCTGTCCCTGCAGCACGGAGACGCCTTCAACTTTAAAAATGTAATAAAAATACGATTCCCTCTTTTGAAAGAGAGGATAAAATATGAAAAATGCCCTCCATCCTAGCGGTGGAGGATCGGCTCGAACTTCAAATCGATTTGAAAATAAATAGAGATTCTTAAAAGTCTCTCAGCGCGTGTGAAAAAGAGCTTTCCCAGCAGAAATGGCGAGAGTAGCTGCTCCAGTCTTTCTTCTCGTTTACGTCTGTTGTTTAGCTCCTCCTCCTCCGCCGGTTAGACGGCACCAATGGAAGAACGGAGGAAGGAACCAGCTCGAGAACCAATCAGTGTGTTTCAGTTGCTGAATCAAGTCAATGTCTACAACATGCTATTGTTCTGAATAAAACAATGTAACGTTTAACAGTTAATCGTTTCACTGTTTTTGGCTTACTGGCTCATCGCTGTGTTAATATGCTGCAGTGCGAAGAAAAAAAAAAGATATTTTAAAAGACTGACCAACAGACTGATCCACTGACCTCGTTGGTTTTTTTGAATTCATAAAGTGAACGGAATTAGTCATCCTTTCGTAATGTGAACGATTACAAAAACGATAAACAATAGTTTACGTAGTGGTTGGGCGTTGGCCGCATGACTGGAGGATCGGGGGTTCGAACCCGTTCCCAATAGGTTGCCCTGAGGTACCCTTGAGCAAGGTGCTGTCCCCGTCACTGCTCCCCGGGCGCTTTCAATAGCTGCACGGTGTTGAGTGTGCATGGGTTAAATACAGAGGTCCAATTTCGTTGTGGTTCACAGTCTGCTGTGCTGTGACCTCGCAATGACAAGGGTTGTCACTTTCACTTTACTGATTAAATCTGTGTTCGTTTGACTCAAGACTAAAGGAGTGCTTTCATGGCCCGGACAGATACACACCCACAGAGTGAGACGTATCTCTGGATGATTATGGGACGGCCAGAAAAAGATCAATAATGTGGTTATTATTTATTCGGACTGTGCGCAAGGACAGAGATCAGCCGTTTGGTTACAGGCCTCGGAGAAAAGACCCTCAGCCCAAATCTGCTGAGAGTCTGAGTGTAAATCCTGCTCACGTGAGGTTTGTTCTTGGCCTGCAGTCGGACATTGTTCGTATTCACTGGGAGATGAAAGAGGAGGAGGCCTTTTATGAATGCTTTTGTTTCTCACAGCGAGGGCGGAATCCTGTTCTTACACTCCACCCTGGCTGAGAAAAAAAAAGGAGCAGGAGCCGCCAGAGAACTTAAACTGGCTTAACGTGAGAAATCGGTGCCGTCCGATTTCTTCATGGTGGGCTTAAACGCAGACGAAAACGTGGGGAACCGAACAGACGGGTTTACTCGTCGGGATGGTGATGGCTGTAAAGTTAATGTAATTAGAACATAAACCCTGACTGATGTAATAATTCCCAAAATAATATTATCCTGCTTTGTTTTCGTCGTCGACCATCAAGTCAAAGAGAACCGTACGGTCTTGTGTTAAATTAGAAAAGAAAATGAATCTAAACACTGAGAGAAGCAAACCACATAGCGCTTTTGAACGGAGACACGCTTGACTGCAAGAGAGCGACAGGAGCGATTCGTGACAGATGGGAGCAAGAGTGAAAGCTTTAAAGCAAGGTAGTGAGACCAGATATATTATACAAGTTGGAGATGGTGGTGCTGATGCAAAGACACGAGGTGGAGCTGGAGGTGTCCGAGTTAAAGATGCTGAGATGTTCGTTGGGTGTGACGAGGATGGACAGGAGGAGAAACGAGTGTATTAGAGGGACGGCTCAGGTTGGACGTTTAGTTAAGAGAAGCGGGGTCGGATTGATAGCGTAGCTAATGCTGTTTATGCTTTGCCTCGGCACATAGAAACCCACCCTTCAACAGAAAAGAAAAAAAAAATGTAAAGAATGCTTTGCACAAAATTAATTTTGAATCTCTAAGTGTCACATGACCTGTACTGGGCCCCATATTGTACATTTGTCTTGTATTCTACTTTAAGGTCTTCTTATGATGTTTGCGTGACCATTTTCCACTTTGCCGCGGCCCAAAAAGACGGTGAAGATGAATGATCGTCGCGCTGGTCAGAAAACTTGCGAATATTTTGATTTTATATATCGGGAGCGCTTGTGAGTAGGTGCGGCTAAACTGCTGAAGCCCCAAACGCAGATGTTACCTGGACCTTTAATTCTTCTATCACATCCCTGCGACGGACAGCCGACCCGTGTGCAGCATTTCTCTGGTTTTCAACCCCGGTTAGGACGAGCGGCTCATGCGATGGATGGATACGTCAGGAAATCTTATTCTAAAATAATAAAAAATATATAAGCCTGAGGTCCGGTTTCGCTTGCACATCCGTTATTACTTCATCTGTCATTTTTCAAGCTTCCACGAACTCCACTGCGATAAAACCACTAGGTTTAAATCAAGGCAAACTAAGTTTAAGCATATCAGGTTTGCGCACATGGTTAATATTTACAGTCCCACCGATTGGTAAAGCAAACAGACTCGAATGTGTGTGTTAAACCGACCCCTCCAACAGGCTCACAAACCACAGGAAGCACCATTTTTACTCTCAAACTTCAAAATGCAAAACAGTCCCTGAATCTGGGACAGGAAGAGAGAGAGAGAGAGAGAGAGAGAGAGAGAGAGAGAGGAGAAAAGGGCGAGGACTCAAAAAGAGAGACAGAAAGAGAATCTCGAGATTTGTTTCGGATTTTATGCAGGAGAGAGAGCAAACGCTGTTCACACTCACATGCAGCGACTCCATAAATAGCTGCATTTCAATTAGGATTCTGATATTCAGCGATAATCATAAAATCACCTGCATAAATGATTTGTGGAGAAGCTGGAAAGGTAGTGTGGCATGGCAGAAAGCAAACCACATAAAGAGGCGTTTATAAAAGCTTTAAATGTTACTTTAGGTGTTTTCAATAGTCAGTAGAAGTTCAGTTCCTTCAGAAGTCTTCTTTTGACTTACTCCTTAAATATATACAAATATAAATACATCTCAGATATGTCAGTAGATTCTGTGTAAAGGGTAAACATCAACCCTATAAATTTATTTTTAATATATAAGCGATACAAGAGAGTCATTTATGTATCATCTATATTAGTATTTTTTCCAAATTGTTGAAAAAGTTCAATGAAAAAGAAAATGAGTGCTGTTCACCAGACAAAGTTTTCAACGAAACAAGAATTATTTGAATCCAAGCTCTTATAGTGTGATTGACTTTTCCTAACCTGCGCGACACGGCATGTAGAAAGGTTGCTAGTCCATCACAGGACAGCCCCACACACACACTAAGGGGACAATTTAGCATCTCCAGTCCACCTGCGCATGTCTTCGGGCTGTGGGATCCCGGAAAACCCACACGGAGAACACGGGACCTCCACAGAGAAAGAACTCAAGATTTTTCGGGCTGAACGGGTTAGGGGTCGCCACACGGGTCACCCGTCTGCATGTCTTCCTGTCCTCTGCATGTCCTCTCTCAGCACATCCCTAAACCTCCTCTTTGTCCTTCCTCTTCTCCTCTTTCCTGGCAGCTCCATCCTCAACATCCTCCTCCTGATATGCTCCTCGTCTCTCCTCTGGACACGTCCAAACCAGCGCAGTCTCATTGCTCTCTTTATGTACGCACTTTGACAACAAAAAGCAAAAGTCAACAAAAAGAGAAAGGAAAGCCTGTGCTTCACGCCAAAACCACTTCTGCACACATCTCTTCGTATTTACCCCCTGAAACGGCAAGAAGGAACCTCATAGGAGGGCTTCCAGGGGGCCACAGAGGCTGGTTAGTAAACTGGTGGACTGAAACAGGAGGGTTAAATCAGGACTGCCGGACTGCGCTCTGAAGATATGCTTCAGTGAAAGTGCACCCATGGGTTCCAAACACTCGCAGTTTAATCATTGAAGGGAAAAGGACGAAAGGTTGCAGGCAAACCTTCGGCTCAGGCCGTTTCCATGAGAACCAAATCTACGCTCAGCCCCCCCTTTCAAGCTGCCTTCCTCCTTTTTGGCAGCGATGCAAGAAAACAGTAGCAAAGTGCGCGTCTGGCGACCCTGCTTAACGTTGGAACGTGCTGCTGGTCACCTGACTCTTAATCTTCACAGATTTTCCTTCTCGTACTGGATGCAAAGCCTCGGTCAAAAGTAAATCAAAATAAATAAAATAGTCCCAAAAAACTAAAACTAAAACAAAAACCCTACTTAACGAGCAAATTCAATGAAAGAAACCTGAGTAAAATGTGTTTTCATTTAATTTAAAAGTTGTACAATATGATCATAAAAAGTAGTTCTGCAGTTGCCAGACAGGTGTGTGTGTGCGCGTGTGTGTGTGTGTGTGTGTGTGTGTGTGTGTGTGTGTGTGTGTGTGTGTGTGTGTGTGTGTTTAAGTATGAATGGGGAGAAAATAGGCCACCATCTGTTTTTGTCTGGCAAGTAGCCTGAGGCTATGGACGGCATCTCTGTCCCTGCTTCTCTCCCTCTATCTCCCTCCCTCTATCTCCCCCTCTCTCAATATCTAGCACTGACTCTGGTCACCTTCCTCGCCTCCTCCTGCCTCCAAACCCCAATCAGGTCAAAGTCTGTCCAAAGTAACGCTGTTACGCTCACCTAGTTAGCGTTTACATAACAAACCGTCCAAAACTTTAACTTCAGGAATCGAAAGACCCGACATTCTAGAACGGACGCAGCCCAGGATCCCGTCATCCCAACGTTCTAGAATCAGGAGAACAAATCAGGTTTCTGAAAAGATCCAAAGACTCTGAGTGGATCATTCTAGAATGTTTAGCTTCGAAGTTCTAGAACCTAGAAAACACTCTAGCTGCCCCTCATTTCAGGGGTGAGAGTTTTTTTGTTTTTGTTTTTCAATTCTCACTTTGAAGGAGCCCTTGAAACGGGACAGCCTCGTCACTTTTGGTCTTCAAACGCAGCCTTCAGAAGATTTTGCCCCTGAACTTGGACGAGCTCAAATATTTTACATTTCTAATGAAAAACAAAGAATAAAACCAAGTTTAAGAAACAGCTGGATTTCAGAGCTCTGTATTTCAACAAGAGTCACGAAGAGCATCGATTCTAGAACTTATGAAGCTGAGAATTCTACAGTTCAGAGCCTTGATTTCCAACTGAGGTTCTAGAATCTAGAATTCTCAAGGATCTAAAGGGATTCGATTTCAGCAGAATCTGAAGGAGCTCTGCATTCCAGGTGGCGCTTGAGATTAAAGCAGGAGAGAATGGTTTAATTTTTAGTGTACACCGTTTCTAATTTAGGTTCTAGAACATAAAAAGAATTAAAGCAACATCTAGGGCTTTTGCATGCTCAAACTGGGAGCGGCGAGAAGGTCCGTGTGACATGGTTCTGCAGCAACCAATCAGAATATAGAAGTGCTACGGAGAGTTCCCGGGCGCGTTAAACTCTACTGCCAAACAAACGTTCATCCCAAAGCACAGCAAAGCAGTTTGTTGGGTATAAAATACAAAAAGTTGAGTGTTTGATTTTGCTTGGGTACCGATGAAGACTACAGGTCGACTCACTCGTTTGCAAAGTGTTCCCTATAAAAAACGCTCAGCACCGGGCGTCCTGTCCCGCCCCGCCCACTTCATCTACACAAGTCGCTCCCCGTGTAAACAGACAGGGTGTCCCAGGGTTTGCTTACCGTGAGGACGGCCTTGCTGAGGCACAGCGAACCCCTGCAGCCATACTCCCTCTCGTTCTGAGACTTGTAGTAGCTCAGAGTGTTGTTCTTCAGGACGACCCATCGGTCCTGCCAGCCGTGGATGTAGTTCGTCCACTGTGGAAACAAGTGCAGAACAACGTTACAGCAGAGCTTCATGGAAATGCTGATAAAAATGGACAAAATTGCTGCTCAATTATAACAGAAATCATCCTTTTGATCAACATTATCACTGGAAACATAGTGTAACCCTTAATGTATATTGAACAGTTTTGCTTTGATCTTTCAACTGAAACACTTTTAAATGTATTAAATGTTAAATAAAAAAAAAAAACATCCATATAATAATATTTAAAAGTCTTTGAAAGTGACTTGTGAAACAAGGCATGCAGTGAACCACAATGAAATACATCCTCTGTAGCAGCAGGGGGCACCCATCTCCAGCACCCCAGGAGCAGCGATGGGGACGGTATCTCAGAGCACCCTGCTGGTCTGGGATTCGAACCCACGACCTTTCCATCCTGGAGAGTCCCTAAACACTAGACCACTGCTGCCCCATTAGCACGGTTACCGGCTGGAGAAAACAATCGAAACCCATCTCAGCAGAAACCAGCCTGTTAACATGATCTGGTTTCAGAGATGAGATCATGAAGGTGACAGTATCTCCACCTGCGCTGAAGATGAACAGATATTAACAGAAATGCCTCTGCCGTTCCGGTGCTCTATGCAAATCACTTTGTGTGGATTATTCATGAAAACCACTGGATGTTAAAATCGAAAGGAAAATTGGAAGAAATGAGCAGTCCCACGAGATGGTATGAAGTTGAAGCGATCAGGGTTAAGGATCACGGTCTTCCTGAGCGCTGCTCCTCGAGGAACCTGACAGAGCTTGTCTGGATTGGTTCTGCGCTGCTAGTTTCGTAAAGCTGCAATTTAGTCAGGGGCCCTGTCTAAGCCTTGAGACGGACTCCTGACATGAGGAGACGAACCTGGATGTCTAACACCTGAGCATATGACTCCACAAACGCCCTGCACCACAACCCGGCCCGCTGGCTTTCAGCATTAGAGGCGAGCGCTCTCACTTCAGGGAAGCGAGATTTGGGTAGAACCTTTTCCGAATATGCGCGAATCCAACACGAGATCCGATTACGGCAGCTCTTCTTGCTGAAACGTGGAGCGGCGGGTCTCTAATGACGTCCGAGTCAAACCGTTTGGTCCCGCCTGGCACAATAAGCATTTAGCTCAGTCAGGACGATGCTCCTGCCTGGAATTTCAAGCAGGAGCTGCTGGAGGAATGACCTGCAGTAACCCCACCTCAGAGCAGCGTGTCCAAGCACAGCCTGAGGACCAATTGCATACAAATCCGTGTCACCTTCGAGCACTTCGAAAACACTGAAATGTATCTTTACAGGATGGTGACCAGCTACGTTATATGGGATGGCGCTGATGAGTTGAAGGTGCTGAGATTCGCCTTGGGAGACCCAAGGATGGACAGGATTAGGAATGAATATATTAGAGGGACAGCTTAGGTTGGACATTTTGGAGACGAAGTCATAGCAGCGAGACGGGGTTGGTTTGAACATGTCCAGAGGAGGGACGTGGAGAATATCAGGAGAACGGTGTTGAGGATGGAGCTGCCAGGAAAGAGGAGAAGAGGAAGGACAACAAAGAGGTTTATGGACGTGGTGAGAGGACATACAGGTGGACGGTGTGGAAGAGGAAGACGCAGAGGACCGGAAGACATGGAGATGGATGATCTGCCGTGGCAACCCCTAACACAGCAGCTGAGAAGAAGGAGAAAACGACGGACCTTGCAGGCGTGTTAACAGCTTGGTTGAAAAATTGCATTTCCATGGTTCGAACTAGGGACTGCCGGACATGTCCAACACGTGTCCTGCTATGTTTTATAGATGAGACAAAGCCATTGCCATAGAAACCGTTGCCCCGCTACCCTTTGGAGCCTAATCAGGTTGTAAACAAAGTCAAGTCAAATGGCTGCATGAACTTCTCACTGGTTTTAAACAGGCTCAACCTGGCAGAAGAGAAGAAAACGACAGGAAATGGGACGCAGGAGGTTTAGGGATTATTAACTTTCCAGACTGTTACCAAGATTACGCCTGAGGTGTTCCTCAAAACGAGATTTGTTCTTGAGTTTTTTGAACATTTTCATGTCCTACATTAAGATGTTCTAAGAAATGACCACTTTTATGTCTTTATCCCACCAAATTAATCATCTAATCACCCGTTTCCTGCAGGTCAGAGCCGAGATCTGCAGCACATCTCAAATAGGTTCTTCACCTTTCGACTACAGATTATTAACAAGGTAAAGGTTCCTACACATTAGGACCAAGATCTCCAACCTTGTTCCTACACATTAGGACCAAGATCTCCAACCTTTCATCCCACAGATTAGGACTAAAATCTCCAACCTTCTTGCCACAGATTAGGACTAAAATCTCCAACCTTCTTCCTACAAGATTAGGACTAAAATCTCAACCTTCTTCCACAGATTAGGAATAAAATCTCCCAACCTTCATCACAGATTAGGACTAGTCTCCAAACCTTATCCACCTGAAATTAGGACTAAAATCTCAACACTTCTTGCCACAGATTGGGACTAAATCTCCCAACCTTCTTCCTACAGATTAGGACTAAAATCTTCAGATTATGACTAAATCTCCAACCTTCATCACAGATTAGGACTGAAATCTCAACCTTCTTCCTACAATTGGGACTAAAATCTTTAGATTATAATCAAAATCTCAACCTTCTTCCTACAGATTAGGACTAAAATCTTCAGATTAGGACTAAAATCTCCAACCTTCTTCCTACAGATTAGGACTAAAATCTCCAACCTTCTTGCTTTGAATTAGGACTAAAATCTCAACCTTCTTGAATTAGGACTAAAATCTCAACCTTCTTCCTACAGATTAAGGACAAAATCTCACCCCTTCTTCCCACAGATTAAGACTAAAATCTCCCAACCTTCTTCCCACCGTTAGGACAAAAATCTCAACCTTCATACACAGATTGGGACTAAATCTCCAACCTTAGGATTAAAATCTCCAACAACTATTCCCACAGATTGGGACAAATCTCAACCTTCATCCTACAGATTAGGGACTAAAATCTCCAGCTGGATTCAAATCTCACCTTCCCACAGATTAAATTTAAAATCTCAACTAACTTCCCACAGATTAGGACTAAAATCTCAACCTTTGCCACAGATTAAGGACTAAAATCTCAACCTTCTTCCTACATATTAGGACAAAAATCTCAACCTTCATCCTACACAGATTAGAGCTAAAATCCAACCTTAGGACTAAGAATCTCACCCTTCTTCCCACAGATTGAGGACTAAAATCTCCAGCTTCTTCCCTGAATTAGGACTAAATCTCAACCTTTTGCCACGAATTAGGACTAAAATCTCCCACCCTTCTTCACAGATTCAGAGCTAAAATCTCCAACCCTTCTTCCTACAGATTAGGACTAAAATCTCCAACCTTCTTGCCACAGATTAGGACTAAAATCTCCAACCTTCATCCTACAGATTGAGACTAAAATCTCAACCTTAGGGACTAAAATCTCCAACCTTCTTCCCTGAGTGGACAATACCAACCTTCATCTGATTGAGTTCAAAATCTCCAACCTTGGACCAATCTCACCTTCCCACAGATTGGGACTAAAATCTCCACCTTCTTCCCACAGATTGGAGCTAAAATCTGTATTCTTTACAGATTAGGACTAAATCTCCCAGCTTCATCCTACAGATTGGCTAAAATCTCAACCTTAGGACTAATCTCACCCCTTCTTCCCACAGATTGGGACTAAAATCTCAACCTTCTTCCCTGAGTCAGGACTAAATCTCCAACCTTCTTCCACAATTAGGACTAAAAAATCTCAACCTTTTACCACAGATTAGGACTAAAAATCTCAACCTTCACTTCCCCTACATATTAGGACTAAAATCTCACCCTTCTTCCCACAGTTAAGGCTAAAATCTCCCGCCTTCTTCCTACATGTGGGACTAAAATCTCACCCTTCTTCCCACAGATTAAGGCTAAAATCTCACTGCTTCTTCCTGAATTGGGACTAAAATCTCAACCTTCATCCTACAGATTAGGACTGAAATCTCCAACCTTCTTCCTACAGATTAGGACTAAAATCTTCAGATTATGACACAAATCTCAACCTTCTTCCTACAGATTGGGACTAAAATCTCCAACCTTCTTCCTACAGATTAGGACTAAAATCTCAACCTTCTTCCTACACAGATTAGGACTAAAATCTCAACCTTCTTGGCACGGAATTAGGACTAAAATCTCCAATAACTAATTTCCACAGATTAGACAAAATCTCCAACACTTCATCCTACAGGTTGGGACTAAAATCTCAACCTTCATCACACAGATTAGGACTAAAATCTCCAACCTTAGGACTAAAATCTCCAACCTTCTTCCTACAGATTAGGACTAAAATCTTCAGATTATGACTAAAATCTCCAACCTTCTTCCTACAGATTGGGTTAAATCTCCAACGCTAAGCTACAGATTGGGACTAAAATCTCAACCTTCTTGCCACCAGATTAGGACTAAAATCTCCAGCCTTCATCCTACAGATTGGGACTAAAATCTCCAACCTTGGACTAAATCTCAACCTTAGGACTAAAATCTCCCAACCTTCTTCCCACAGATTGGGACAAAAATCATAACCTTCATCCTGCAGATTAGGACTAAATCTCCAACCTTAGGACTAAAATCTCATAACTCTTCCCACAGACCAGGACTAAATCTCCAACCTTCTTCCCACAGATTGAGACTAAAATCTCAGCCTTCTTCCCACAGATTAGGACTAAAATCTCAGCCAGCACATACAGATTGGGACTAAAATCTCCAACCTTCTTCCTACATATTAAGGACTAAAATCTCACCCTTCTTCCCAGATTAGGCTAAAAAATCTCCACCCTTCTTCTACAGATTGAGTTCAAAATCTCCAACAGCTCTTGCCACAGATTAGGCTAAAATCTCAGCCTTCATCTACAATTGGGACTGGAAATCTCCAACCTTAGGACTAAATCTCAACCTTCTTCCACAGATTAGGACAAAATCTCAACCTTCATCCTACAGATTGGGATAAAATCTCAACCTTAGAAGTAAAATCTCACCCTTCTTCCCACAGATTAGGACTAAAATCTCCACCCTTCTTCCCACAGATTAAGACTAAAATCTCCAACCTTCTTCCCACAGATTAGGACTAAAATCTCCAACCTTCATCCTACAGATTAGGACTAAAATCTCCAACCTTAGGACTAAAATCTCCAACCTTCTTCCCACAGATTAGGACTAAAATCTCAACCTTCTTCCCACAGATTAGGACTAAAATCTCCAACCTTCTTCACAGATTGGGACTAAAATCTCCAACCTTTTGCCCTGAATTAGGACTAAAAATACCAACCTTCTTCCTGCATATTAGGACTAAAATCTCCAACCTTCTTCCCACAGATTAGGCTAAAATCTCCCACCCTTCTTCCTACAGATTAGGACTAAATCTCCAACCTTAGGACTAAAATCTCCAACCTTCTTCCCACAATTGGGACAAAATCTCAACCTTCATCCTACAGATTAGGACTGATCTCAACAGGACTAAAATCTCACACCCTTCTTCACAGATTAGGACTAAAATCTCCACCCTTCTTCCCACAGATTAAGACTAAAATCTCCAACCTTCTTCCCACAGATTAGGACAAAAATCTCCAACCTTCATCCTACAGATTAGGACTAAAATCTCAACAACAGGACTAAAATCTCCACCTTCTTCCCACGAATTGAGACTAAATCTCCAACCTTCTTCCCACAGATTGAGACTAAAATCTCCAACCTTCTTCCCTGAATTAGGACAAAAATCTCCAACCTTTTTGCCACAGATTAGGACTAAAATCTCCAACCTTCTTCCTACATATTAGGACTAAAATCTCCAACCTTCTTCCCCAGATTAAAGGCTAAAATCTCCACCCCTTCCTACAGATTAGGACTAAAATCTCAGCAACTAACACCCACAGATTAGGACTAAAATCTCCAGCCTTTATTCCTACAGATTAGGACTAAATCTCCACCCTTCTTCCACAGATTAGGACTAAAATCTCAACCTTCTTCCCACAGATTAAGGCTAAAATCTCCACCAACCTTTCCTACAGATTGGGACTAAAATCTCAGCCTTCCTGAATTGGGACTAAAATCTCAACCTTCTTCCCAGTTAGGACTAATCTCCACCCTTCTTCCACGAATTAAATTAAAAATCTCCCCACCCTTCTTCACACAGATTGGGACTAAAATCTCAGCTTCTTCTTGCCACAATTGGACTAAAATCTCCAACCTTCTTCCACAGATTAGGACTAAAATCTCCACCCTTCTTCCCACAGATTAGGACTAGGATCTTCGCTCTTTCTCCTGTCCATCAGTGTTACTGACAGTCCTGACAGATTAATCCTGGATTTTTCCACCCTTCCCCCGCTGCTGACCTTGCTGAGGACTCCGCTGAACTCGGCCACTCCTCCGTGCGGTCCCGGTTCGGGGTCCAGCTCCTCCTCCGAGCCGGACGAGTTCCAGCTCTGGTTGTCTGACATGTGTTTCCCGTTGGGCAGCGGGCTGGAGTTCATCAGGCGGCAGGGCTAAAGCAGCAGCACAGAGCGGTCCAGCGGACATCTACTGTCCTCCCGGGGAGAGGGGGGGAGGGAGAGAGAGAGAGAGCGAGGGAGGGAGGGAGAGAGAGAGAGAGAGAGAGAGAGAGAGAGAGAGAGAGCGAGAAACCTGGGTAGAGCCGAGTCGCCGCTGAGTTCATCAGACTCCAGATAAACAAACACTGCTAGCCAGCTAGCCCGCCCGTTAGCTAGCCTTCAAGCCCGCCCTCCTCTCCGAAAACTACGGACACACCTTTCCTCTTGTCACTTAAAACACACCCCCAGCTGCTCCCGCTGCACATTCAGGTGTCCCTGTCCGATTCTAGACGCGCAAAGTCCTCGAAAAGCGGAGAAAAACGCCCTAAGTCCCGCTCCCGCCGCGTCCGTGAGGAGAGGCTAGCGGCGCGTCTGAGCTCCTAAACCAGCGCCATCTTCATCGCAACGGTGTGAACGAATAGGAACCGATTCCCCATAACGAGCCGACTCTTTGAATCATCGGCGTTAGCTTTCAAACACACCGTCTGTGTTCTTAGAAGTGATCGCTGTTCACGGCAGTGCTTCATAAACCCTACGTACAAATGGTATTTAATGTAAACAGTTATTTTATCAACGGGAGTCCAATTAGGACCTCGACCCGTAATTGGAATCGAATTTCATAAATGGAGTCGAATCCCCCATTTTGATTCAATTCAATTTCCATGTTTCATTTTTAATTTAAGATGCATTTAATCTTCATGTTAAACCTGGTTGTTGTTCCTTTGTCTAATTAGGGTCATTGATTCCTCGTTAGAATCGAATCTCCTAATCGAATCAAATCTTCCTCTTTTGATTCAGTTTCACTTTAATTGAAGTAAAAGTGATTATTGTCATTGTGAAAAACAACAAAATGCACCATCTGCTTTTCACCCACACACACCGTGCAGCAGGGGGAAGCTATTTAAAGCCCTTGGGAAGCAGTGATGGGGATGATACCTTAGGGGTCGCCACAGCGGATCATCCATCTCCATTTCTTCCGGTCATCTGCATCTTCCTCCTTCAAACCGACCCCCTGCATGTCCTCTCTCACCACGTCCATAAACCTCCTCTTTGGTCTTCCTCTTCTCCTCTTTCCTGGCAGCTCCATCTTCAACATCCTCCTCCTGATATAATCCTCGTCTCTCCTCTGGACATGACCAAACCAACCTTGCTTCTCTCAACTTAAAGATTTTATAATATTATTACATTTTGTAATGTCGTTTCTGCAGAAACCCCAGGTCCCTGGAGGGGAAGGGGATGCTGAGAGCTCTAAACTATGAAGTTTACTTCTGTGTATTTATTTAAAGAACCAGTTCACCCAAAAAAGGTCACATGATCCTAATTTGTAAGTAGGTGTTATCAGTCAGGAAAGTCTGGATTTTGCTTCTTGAGTCCAGAACTGTAACTGTGAGGCCAAATACTAGTCAATTGTCAGTAAAACAGGTTTTTTGGGGATAAATTTATCCCCAGGACTTCTCTAAACCCAATTAAACCAAGCTGTTCTTTAAGGTGGATTAGACTCATGGATGTGCTTCACTGTATGATTTACCATCAGCTAGAAACGTGAACTCAGCTTCACTAGATTAGGCCTAAAGTCTTAATTTTTCAGACAGGGCAGCGGGGGTCTAGTGCTTAGAGACTAGGCCCCAGGATCAGAAGGTCATGGGTTTGAATCCCAGACCAGTAGGTTGCCCTGAGGTACCCTTGAGCAAGGTACCGTCCCCGTCACTGCTCCCTGGGCGCTTTCACTAGCTGCCCCCCGCTGCATGTGTTTGTATGTGTGGGTAGAAGGCAGAGGTGTAATTTCGTTGTGTCTCACTGTGTGCTGGGCCGTGTTTCACAATGATGAGAATAGTCACTTTCACTTTAATTGGCATAACTATGGATCTTAACAACAAAGTATCAAAACCAGTCTGTTTAAAAGGGGGGGAAGACTGATAACAGTTGTTGGGAAATAAAAGCGCGCAGTAATCAGTGGAGGGGGAAAAGTCAAGAAGAGTGGCCCTTTAAAGCTTCTAACTCATTCAGCAGATTAGAATTCTGGCAGTACCGATTCAGTGAGTCGTTCGAACAGAGTTCGAGTCGTTCAGAAGAATCGGTTCAGTGAACGGGATCGAACGTTCCGTTAGGACGTCTGTCGGACTGTGAGGGGCGCTGGCTGCGCGATTGCGTCACAGGCCCCGCCCCAAAACACAAATGATTGACAGGCTGCTCTGAAATGGGTATACAGAAAAAATAAAGCATAAAAATCTATCTATCTATCTATCTATCTATCTGTCTGTCTGTCTGTCTGTCTATCTATCTGTCTATCTATCTGTCTGTCTATCTATCTATCTATAGATCTATCTATTTATCTATCTATTGTATAACACTCGTAAGTATTATGAGATACTAAGTTTTAATAATGATAGTCTTAATCATAAAAAGTATCTCATTCCCATGAGATGTTAATTCATAATGGCAAAAATATTTCCCAATTATGAGATGTTACACCTTAATTATGAGAAAGTTTCTCATTATTATGAGTTAAAGTGCCTCATAATGAGATTTTAAGTCATTATGACAAGAAAGTTTCTGGTTATTATGATATTATATATTATTATTATTATTATTATTATTATTATTATTATTTCTTGATGTGGTGGAATCAGGCTTAGACAGACCTGGGATGTTTGGGAAGGTTGTGATTCACGTGAATAACATCGTGCTTTTGGTATAATAAGCTACTTTCACTAGATCAGCTCGGTTATTATTGTTATTATGATCGGAGTGAGTGTGGTTTTGTTCTGGTGTATAAGAGTTAATCCCCTCGCCGCCGGTGATCAGTGAACGAGTGTGGAGGAAACGCCTGCGCATGTTGTTTAGATAAGATTGTGCCTTGAGGTCGGTCAGCAATTAGATCAAATTCCAAGAATGAACTGAAGAGGTGATTCATTCGGCTCTAAACAGAAGAACCTTCAGGGCACATCGAGACTTGAAGCGAATGCAGTAATGCTATTTACTTCCACTTCCTGTTGGTCCTGTGATTAGAAGTGTGTAAAGAGAGCGACCCTGTTTTAAAAGAAAAGTGAAAAAAACGCAATAGTGTGATTTCGTCAGGTCAGCAGGAAGCTGGTAGTCCTGACTGTGACTCACCGCTGAAGCTTCTCTGTGTCTCTGTAGAAGCTGTGTGATAAAAAATAAGAAAAATATGAAATAAATCTGTTTTCTGGTCACTTTTGACTTTGTTGTTTACTGTTTTTGCATTTTGTTTTATGTAAACAACAAAGTATCGGGGCAGCGGTGGCCTAGTGGTTAGGGAGTTGCCCCGGATCGGAAGATCGTGGGTTCGATTCCCTCACCAGTAGAACGCCCTCAGGTACCCTTGAGCAAGGTACTGTCCCCATCACTGCTCCCCGGGCACTTTCAATAGCTGCTCCCTGCGGCACCTGTGTGTATTGGAGAAACGCAAAGGTTGAATTTCATTGCGTTGTGCTGTGCTGCGTTTCACAATGATATGGGTAGTCACTTTCACTTTCTCTCCCTTTGCCTCCAGACTGTTGAGCCTGTGCTGTGCTTCTAATAAACTTGTTCCTAATCCTGTCCGTTCTCGTCCCTCTCGCCACAAATCTCAGCATCTTTAACTCTGACACCTCTGCCTCCGCTCCGCCTCCTGTCTTTTCGTCAGTGCCACCGTCTCAAACCCGTACAACATAGCCAGTCTCACTACCTTCCTGTAAATCTTCTCTTTTACTCTAGCTGGTCCCCATCTGTCACGGATCACCCTTCTCCACCCATTCCAACCTCTCTGCCATCTAAATTCTAAAATCTTTCCTGACAAACCTCTACAATAACACCTGATAAAACAAATCCAGCTCCAGCTGTGGCGCAATCTTTTGTGTAAACAGGGAATATCTGTGTTAAATAGACATTTTTAACATGCTGCCCATTAAACACCATTGCACTGATGTCCTTGATGTCCAGATAAATGTTCACTGAGATCAACTGGGACAGTGACTGCTTTACCCGTCACTCTGCTCCACCGCAGCACGCTGTGGTCTCGTACAGCACTAATGGAAAAAGACTTCTGTCTCTTAACAACACAAACCACACCACTGTTTTCACCATTAACATCAAATATGCTTCTAAAAACAAGAAGTAATAAGCGCATCTCCGTTACTGAAATAAAACTCTTTCCCTTCCTGCCATCACAACACACCAGGGAGCAGTGATAGAGCGATTGAACGGAAAATCTGCAGGGTGGAGAGATGAAAACACCAACAGAATGTTTTAATAATCCCGGGCGGATGGGCAGTTCAAGGGTTGGAGAGAATAAATAAATGAGTAGATCTTAGGGTGAATATCTGTACGGATTAATGGACGAATGAATGATCGAATACAATACAGAAGCATTTAGAATCCCTTGAATCCATGAACTAAATAAATAATCTCACAAACTATTTTCATATTTTCTGGGGCAGCAGTGGCCTCGTGGCCCAAGGATCAGGCTGTGGGTTCCAGTCCCAGAGCGGTAGTGCCCATAAGCAAGGTACTGTCCCCATCACTGCTCCCTGGGTGCTACATATGGCTGCTGGACGACACGTGGCCCAATACTGAAGTAATAAAAGGGAAGTATTTATATGTGACTACCTTTATATCCCAACATTTAGACAAAAGTATCCATATTTTTAGCTACTTACTTTTAGATTTAAAATCCTGTATGCATTTCTTTTAAAGCATTGTGAAATAGTATATGTGGAACTTCCACGATTAATATGCTGGGTTTACTTAAAAACAGGAAAGTGGTTGCCCCACTGTGAACAAGTGAAATTACATAATTCAATTAGCAAAATTCTTCATATTAATTCTAAAAAAATTATCAATTTGTTCTAAAGAACATGAGCCTGCTGCTCTTTGAAGTGAAGAATACTTTGCAGTAATAATGAGCTGCATATGTGTTATATATGTACACACACACACACACACACACACACAGGAACCCCCTATGAGTCATGAGTCAAGTGCAGGCTCAACAGAAGCTGAGCTGAGCTGTGTTCACCGATCTGATGGTGGTTTGTTCAGTGAGTCAGGCCGTCATGTTAGTCATGAGCATAGCAACCGTCCTCACAACACACACACACACACACACACACACATACTCAGGCATGAGTCAGCATTCAACTCGGCAGGAGTGTTACTCAAGAATTTTAATGGACCGTTATTTGCGTGTGATCAGGCTCCGATAAACTCCAGCGTCAGGCTGCTTTCTGAGCCGAACTCTCCTTTTCTCTCTTTTCTGTGGCTCCACCTTTTCCCTGGATTCCCAGTGACCCCTCTTTCATTCCTAATCATGTGAGAAAGTGCTTCTGACTGACCCATAGACCCCATGTCATGTGACAGGCCACTCTTCACCCCAGACACACACACACACACACACACACACTGTGCTAAACAGTAAACGATGGTATGCAGTTTGAAAATTGGCTTCATGCAGCTCTTGTTGTCTCCATGGAGATCCACATTTTTTAAATTGTGCTCTGCTTGAAATATTTTTATTTTTATTTTTTTATATTCAACAAGAAAACTAGCAGGGAAAACCTTCATGTATGACATTTTCCAGCAGCACTGTAGCTCCACTAAGCACAAGGATTTGGCAGAAATATGAAATTAATATTTAATATATTAAAATTAATGTTTGATTTATAATCATATGCTAGGAATAGCACAGATGGGGCATTAATAAGTGAAAGTCACCTGTATTGTCAGCTCTCTCGCTATATATATTGCGCGAGTGTGTGTGTGTGTGTGTGTTCACAACAGGGTTTCTGGTCTGAAATCTGGAAATGTTAATGCTTTTCAGTGTATGTTATTGAGATATTGACTATATCAGAGTTTTTCTTTCTTTCCTTTCTCTTTTTTCATGCTATCTCTTTCTCACTCTCTCTCCTCTCCAATATCTCTTCCCTTTCTTCCTCTCGCTGCGCCCCCTCATTCCTATAATCCACTTTACTGTTAAGTAGTGTTCCCAGATCTCCAGAGGTTCAGTCGGGATGGGGCCCGAGGCCGTGTCATGGGTTTGGCTCTCACAGCGGCTCCTCGTAGTCACAAGATCCACAAAGGAGGCCACAAGACTTCCATTAGGCCCAGCAGAAGCCTCTTCTGCCCCACACTCCAGATGAGTGTTTGGCAGGGCTCTGGAGAGTTCCTGCACCACTGGGCTTCTGGAGGAGTTAAATGAACAAATAAACACAGACCGACACGGCACGGCCGACTGATGGTACCAGTTAAACAGACGGGCTGGATTCCATAATATTACACTCCCTGCAAACACACTGTTTATCCCAGGAATCAAACACACTGAGTAACCAGTGTGAGTCATTAGCACTGCCTCATCTATAGAGACAAACAGGGTGAGGAACAAAATCTGGCAACTACGAGCGGTCCATTGTGGCCTTTTATTTTGGACTTATGGGTTACAAACTTCATTAAGATCAATGTGGAGCAGCCGCTTATCAACGGACTGAACGAAATGACTTGTAGGAACTGATTTTATTCCAGACTGCTTCTCACCAATACATCTAATGCAGATGTGCACCTCTGCAGGGCAGAAAAAAAGCCCCATGGACTGTTTTTGGTATAGAGGGGTGTATTCGCACTTGTTTTGTTGTGACAGTTTTGTTCTGAAAGTGTCTGGCACTGTTTCTAAATCTCCAGCTCTGTCTGGAAGTCTTTAGATATGTTTAGAAGTCTCTCAATGTGTCTGGAAATCTCAAGGTCGGTCTTGAAGGCTCTAGGCATGTTCTATCTGTGTCTCTAAATGTGACCTTAAGTCCTCCAGCCCTGTTCTGAAAGTCTCCAGCTCGGTTCTGAAAGTCTCCAGCTCGGTTCTGAAAGTCTCCAGCTCTGTTCTGAAAGTCTCCAGCTTGGTTCTGAAAGTCTCCAGCTTGGTTCTGAAAGTCTCCAGGTCTGTTCTGATAGTCTCCAGGTCTGTTCTGAAAGTCTCCAGGTCTGTTCTGAACGTCTCCAGGTCTGTGCTGGAAGTCCCCAGGTCTGTTCTGAACGTCTCCAGGTCTGTTCTGAACGTCTCCAGCTCTGTTCTGAACGTCTCCAGCTCTGTGCTGGAAGTCTTCAGGTCAGATCTGGCTTTGTCAGATGCCTGGATGCACTAGAACATAGTCAGAGGGAGGTAAGGAGTATACAATAAAGAAATATAATAAAGAAACCTGTATTCATTGTGCCTTTCAGTTTAAGGTTTTTTTTCACTCATTCACAACCAATGTTTTCTGTAAAGATCAATTGTGCTAGCAATCCATAAACAGAGAGCTGCAGACTCTATGTCCCGGGATGGGGGTGGGGGTGCAGGATAAGCACTCAGGAGTGTCAAAGGTTCAGGTGTAACAGATTAGCACCAAGACTTGGGCTAATCAGCAGGACTGGGCCGGTGGCACTGAGGGGTGTGCTGGGGTTTGGAACACAGCCAGAAAGCAGCCTGGCTCCCCCTACAGCCCTCACACCCACACTACATTATAATCATGTTCAACTTCAAAATAATGTTAAAGTTAAATAACAACAACAACGATAATAATAACAAACATATTATTATCATGATCATTAATAATAAATTAACGTTATTATATTATACATGTAAAATGTATGCAAATACAAATACATTCAAATACACAGTTTAAATCCATAGAAGATTTTATCACATTGACTTTTTCAACCTTTTTAGCGTCTTTAGCTTAACTTTTTAAAACCTAAAGTCACTCACTGCTGCAGGATTATGTTCTAATGGAGAACCGCACATGTTCACAGTTTCATTAATGAATGTTCAGATATAAAAGTTTATCTTCCGCAACATCTGTAGATTCCTGTAAAGAAGCCTTCCACGATGAGCCACATCTGAGAGTGTGTGTGTGTGTGTGTGTGTGTGTGTGTGTGTGTGTGTGTGTTCCCACCCCTTTTCCCTAGTTCTATGATTCATCCCTCTGAAGGTGCATGGAATTCCTACCCCACCTTTAACATTCCCTTGTGGAAGAACACACTGTGTGTGTGTGTGTGTGTGTGTGTGTGTGTATGTGTGTGTGTGTGTGTGTGTGTGTGTGTGTGTGTGTGTGTGTGTGTGTGTTTGTGTTTGCCCCCCACTGGTGATCTTGGGAACTGTGCTCCTAACATTTCTCTTGCTTTAATAACATTTAGAGATTACATTTTTTAATAAACTCAACAGAGCAGAAGAAACAACAGAGGAAATAAAGAATGAAAGTGAAAGTGTTTATAATAATAACGGCCGTGTGTGAACAGTTATATTTGATTGGAAATGTACTACACCAATAAATAAACAAATAAATAAGTAATTTATTAAATCAAGTGTTTAAATGTACTTGTACTATTGTTGTGAACGTGAGCATGAATCTGACATCATGAAGTTCATCACAGGTTCAGATTTGTTACCAGGCAGACTGTGAGACCAAGTTCGTACATGTGAGACTCAAGAATGCAGTTGAACTAAATACATTTAAAAATATTTTATCATCTTTAGTGGAATAATGGAAGTCTTACTAGAGGAACAAGCTGGGATCAGACCGAAAACCCACAGCATGCCACCCAGTTATAATAACAAGAACAACAACAATATTAATTCTAATAATAACAAGAGGAAGAAGTAGAAGAAGAAGGCTGCTTCTATTTAAGGGTCCCCAGAGTGGAACAACCGTCTCCATGTCTTCCGGTCCTCTGCATCTTCCACCTTCAACCCGGCCACCTGCATGTCCTCTCTCACCACGTCCATAAACCTCCTCTTTGGTCTTCCTCTTCTCCTCTTTCCTGGCAGCTTCATCTTCAACATCCTCCTCCCGATATACTCTTCGTCTCTCCTCTAGACGTGTCCAAACCAGCGCAGCCTTGCTTCTCTAACTTTGTCTTCAAAACGTCCGACCCGATCTGTCCCTCTAATATATTCATTTCTAGTCCTGTCCATCCTCGTCACACCCAACAAACATCTCCGCATCTTTAACTCTGACACCTCCAGCTCTGCTTCCTGTCTTTTCATCACCGTCTCCAACCCGCATAGCATAGCTGGTCTCACTACTGTCCTGTAACCCTTCCCTTTTACTCTAGCTGGTACCCATCTGTCACAAATCACTCCAGCCACACTTCTCCACCCATTCCAACCTGCCTGCACTCTCTTCTTCTCCTCTCTTCCACACTCGCCGTTACTCTGAACTGTTGATCCCAAGTATTTAAACTCCTCCACCTTTATCACCTCTACTCCCTCCATCCCCACCACTCCACTGTCCACTCTTTCATTCACACTCATGTATTCTGTCTTTGACCTACTCAATTTCATTCCTCTCCTCTCTAGAGCAGATCTCCATCTCTCCAGGTTCTCCTCAAGCTGCTCCCTACTCTCACTGCAGATCACAATATCATCAGCAAACATCATCATCATGGAGACTCCTGTTTAACCTCGTCTGTCAACCTGTCCATTACTATAGCAAGCTAGAATGGGCTCAGCACTGATCCTTGATGTAGGATCTTACATCTTGTAGGATGTAGGATCTTGTAGGATGTAGACTTAAACATATTAATGGTGTCCCAATGAAGCCAGTCCATCACAGGGACAAACACATGGACAAACACACTCAGACACATTCACACCTAGGGGACAATTTTGCATCTCCAGTCCGCCTGACTTGCACATCTTTGGATGGTGGGAAGAAACTGGTGCTCCAGCAAGAAACAAACACAGACACGAGGAGAGCATGTCCACTCCACACAGAATGGACCTGGACTGTCCCACTTAGGAATCGAACCCAGGACCTTCTCTCTGTGATGGGACAGTGATAGACAATGCATCACCATGCCGCCAACAACAGATTGGTTAATTTAAACTGAATGAAAAAGAACCAGCAGGTATGATTTTCATGTTCTTTACTTTTATTTAAAATGATGTAAACTGTCCTTCAGATGTGTGTTCAGCTGCTACATGCAGAGTGTGATCTTCTAAGAAAAGCACCGACCAAATGAATTGGCACTGCAGCAGCTGTTTATCAGCCTAAAGGAGTGATGGATCTGGATGGAGAGGAGTTTGTGAATCCAACATCAGTACCACACCTCAGTAACATTCTCATGGAGGCAATCAAAACCTCACAGCAATGTTCCAACATCTAGCAAAAAGTTACCCAGAAGAGTAGAGGCTAATACTGCAGGAAATGGGGGATTTGTAGGAATGTGTGTGTGTGTGTGTGTGTGTGGGTTAGTGTGTTTGCGTGTGTGCGCATGTGTGTGTGTGTGTGTGTGTGTGTGTTTGGCACAGTTAAGTGTGACAGATGTGAAAGTAATCCTAGACACTGACAGAATTAAACTAAGCAAGTTGGCAGGAACAACATAGAAACATTAAATTCAGTGTGTGTGTGTGTGTGTGTGTGTGTGTGTGTGTGTGTGTGTGTGTGTGTGTGTGTGTGTGTCCCGATAACCCATTTCAGAACACACATTGCCCCCCATAGTAAATAAATGAAACCCCCCTGGTTTAAAGTGCTTAACACCCCAAAGCAGCAGAGCTGTAACAATAGAATAATCCTGATAGATAGATAGATAGATAGATAGATAGATAGATAGATAGATAGATAGACAAACATACAGACAGACGGACAGACAGACAGACGGACAGATACATAAATAGATAGATGGATGGATGGATGGACGGCTGGACAGACAGACAGACAGACAGACAGATAGACGGATAGATAGATCAATAGATAGATAGATAGGTAGATAGATAGACAAACCGACAGACAGACAGACAAACGGACAGATTGATAAATAGATAGATGGATGGATGGATGGACGGACGGACGGACAGACAGACAGACGGACGGACGGATGGACGGCTGGACAGACAGACAGACAGACAGATAGATAGACGGATAGACAGATAGATAGACAGATAGATTGATGACAGACAGACAGACAGATAGACAGACAGACAGATAGATAGACAGAGACTGGCAGACAGATAGATAGATTGATAGATAGATAGATAGATAAACAGACAGACAGACAGACAGACAGATAGATAGATAGTTAGATAGATGATTTCTTGATTTAAAGTAGTTAAATAATGCTGATTCGTCATTTTTGGCCATCTTGTTAAATGACATTTTCCAGTAATGTGCAACACTGAGATATAAATTCATGGACTTCATGGAGTCTCTTAGCACGTTTGTCCAATCAGAAATGGCAGCAAAATTTAGCCATTGATTAAAAAATACCTTTGTTGCAAATATGCAAAAAAAAAGTGCTTAACTGCAAAGCACTGCCCCTCCGTGAGTATATGAAAGTGAAAGTGACAACCCTTGTCATTGCGAGGTCACAGCACTGCACACCATGAACCACAACGAAATTGGACCTCTGCTTTTAACCCATGCACACAAACACCGTGCAGCAGTGGGCAGCTATTGAAAGCGCCCGGGGAGCAGTGACGGGGACGGTACCTTGCTCAGGGGTACCTCAGGGCAACCTACTTTTGAAGGAATCGAACCCACAATCTTCCAATGTGGGGCCAACTCCTTAACCACTAGGCCACCACTGCCCCTATACACCTCATGACCTCTGACCTCTGCTCTGACCTACTCACATACACACACAAGCATCTTCCTCCTTCATCTTTCTCCTTCTTTACACCTTTTCGAGTCACCAGAATCAATCCCATCTTCTTCTCCCCGATCCATTCTTTAGTGCTGTAAAATGCTTCACCCTGCTGATTGTGTCCACTGTAATCTCGCAGATTTACACTTGCATTAAGGCTCAGTAACAGCCAGTGGATGACCTGCTCACAAGGAGAACAAGGACACAACGGTAGTTAAACAAGCTTACTCACCTCAGCGGTTCAAGCAAAGAGAATGAATCAGAAAAGATAATCAGAGCAATCGGTTCAGCACCACGGACAGCTCGTGTCCATCAACTGCAGAAATCCCACATGGTAAATAGTGTTCAATAATAATAATAATAATAATAATAATAATAATAACACTACAATGTTATTATTAACTAAAAAAATACTTATACTATTACTACTAATAATAATACTCTTTCTTCCTCTTCTTATTATTATACTTCTTTTAATTAAACAGTCATAAAAATATAAACAGTAACATGACATAAAATATCATCATACAAAACAAAAACAATAAAAATTAATAATAATAATATTAACAATGGTGATGGTGATGATTATAATACATACTTCTAATAGATACATTTCTTCCTCTTCTTCTTCTTCTTCTTATTATTATTATTATCATCATCATTATTAAACAATCCTACCTAACATAATAATTTTATTATAATGTAATAATCATGTAATAACAATACCAACAATAATAACAATAACAATAATAATAACAGTGATGGTTGTGATGAAAATAATACATACTGGCAATAAATTCTATGACTATTAATTATATTATTATAACATTATTAAACCTCTCTTTTTTATTTTTATTGTTGGTAGGAGTAGTATTTATTATTATTATTATTATGTACTATTGATACTTGTGGTATAAATGCATTGTGTTTAATATATAATTTAGTTTTACTTAAACTATTTTGGAATCTTATTATGAGGGATCTTGGCAAAATCATTGCCTTTAGTTTTGCACTGATTGAGTTGATAATTCACTCCTTAATTCTGTATCACGGATTATCACGGATGATCCAACCAAGGCAGATTTACCTCGATTTCACAGATTTATCGGCTAATTATTAGAAAAGTAGTTAATAGGACTTCAGTATCCAGTGATACACATGTGAGTGTAGCGTTAGGAGTGTAGCCCAGGGACTGTAACTGGTGTAACTAATGTATCACACAAATGAATCTAAACAATAATGAAGTCTGTATTCTTCTTCTTTTTGCTCCAAGAGTATGAAGGGGAACCTGATGTTGTTTTGAGGAACCGTCAATGTCGGTGATGTTCCAGGTAGAAGAGAAAAAACACAACATTTTTTTTCCTTCATCTGGAAAAAAGAAACCCGGGACTGGTTTCTGCAGACCATCATTCTTTCATAGCCAGGTATTTTTTCTTGAACAAATAAACACTTACTTCCCAGATGAATGCCTCTCTCTTAGATTAACATTTTCTTCTCATATCTTCAGGATGACCATCACCAAAACACTTTACACTGCAATTGAGGCTTTTTAAGATCCATACAGCCACACACACAAGTGTTAAATCATCACAATTTCAGGCTCAGTGGACTCATTACTGCAGAAATGGCTTTGTAGCAGAACGGGGGATGGAGAAGTCCATGTCTGTTAGATCTTCATCTCCTCAGTTCTTATCAAAATATCATTTTTCTCCCATTTATCGGGTGTAATGAGCTCATAGAGCCTTACTTAACATACACTGTAGGTTTCCAGACATCCCCCGCCCCCCCTTGCTGCATTAACAGCCTCTGCTCTGGGAAGATGTTGCTGAGAGGATTTGTTTGCAGCCACATGAGCATTTGTGAGGTCATGAAGATGATCACAAACATCACTCCAACTCTTCCCGAAGGTAGTGGAGGCTGTCAGCCAGATGCTGGGGAGCTTTAAACACCCCCTATTTAAAGCTCAGCATTAATCATGATGACCTTAAGTTCACATGCAGCTGCTCCAGAGCTCATTCTTCAGTTATTTTTCTTTTTTTCTTTATTTATGGAGATGATACGAGTTATGTGGTTGCATCAAGAGGCTGAATTCACGAGTAAAGTCAACGTGATGAGTTGCCATTATGAATACAGTCTGTCTGGATACTTTTGGACACATTGCGCATTTAGCGTTTGTGTCTGTCCCCTTTAACTGATTAAAATCTGCCCCAAGCGGTTTTTGTCTGCCATGAACTTTTGGACACATTGTGAAAGGGAAAGTGATTATTTTTCATTGTGAAACACAGAACGGCACACAAAATGCAGTCTCTGCATTTAACCCCTACACACACGTGCAGCTGTTGAAAGTGCAGCTGTTGAAAGTGCACCTCAGGGCAACCTACCTAAAAAATAACCCATATAACCAAAAACATATCAAAATATAATCATGAAGTGTAATAATCAGGTTTATTCCAAAAACAGTGACCTTCTGCTGGCATATGAGGTGACCCAGATTTGGTTGTTTTAAATTCCTTTTCTCAGGTGTATAAGGATAAAAACCCAGCCATGAGGGATGCACAAGCCAGTGTATTTCTTAGGGCCAGTCCCAGTACCGGATAAATGGGGTGGGTTACGTCAGGAAGCATTTAACCCATACACACATGTGCAGCAGGGGGCATTAAAAGTGCCTAGGGAGCAGTGATGGGACTGTACCTTGCTCAAGGGTATCTCAGGGCAGCCTGCTGGTCTGGGATTCAAACCCTTTCGATCCTGGGGTCTAGTCCCTGAACACTAGGACAAGATTTTGTTAAAGGATGGAAGGATGGAAATGGCTGTACTTATTTAAAGAATAGGGAGGAGCGCAGGGTGACATACAAGAGTGGAGTAAGATGCATACAGGTGGATTATCTCTTTTGCAAGAAGGTCAGTTTGAAGGAGACTGGAGGCTGCAATGCAAAGTAGAGATAGAGCTGGGAAAGATGTGCAGCAGGTCAGGGAAATAAAGGATAAAAATGAAAATGTGTTCACAAATGAGCAGAGCATGTTGAGCAGATGGAAAGGGTACTTTGAGGGGTTAATGAACAAGAGAGAAAGAAGATTAGATTATATGAGAGATGGGTAAGGGTAGCGATGAAGAGGATGAAGAATTGAAAGGCTGTTGCTCCAGATGATATACCAGTGGAAGCATGGAGGTGTTTAGGGGAGATGGCAGAGGAGCTTCTGACCAGATTGTTGAACACAATCTTAGAAAGTGAGAGGAGCCTGAGGAGTGGAGGAGAAGTGTGCTGGTACCGATTTTCAAGAATAAGGGTGACGCACAGAGCTGTAGTAACTATAGAGGGATAAAGTTGATCAGCCACAGCATGAAGTTCTGGGAAAGAGTCGTGGAAGCAGGTTAAGAAAAGAGATGAGGATTAGTGAACAGCAGAATGGTCTTATGCCGAGAAAGAGCTCAACAGATGCTCTCAGTTTCCTCTGAGGGTGTTGATGGAGAAGTACAGAGAAGGTCAGAAGGAGTTACATTTTGTCTTTGTGGACTTGGAGAAAGCAGATGACAGGGTGCCTAGAGAGGAGTTGTGGTTTTGTATGAGGAAGTCAGGACTGGCACAGAAGAATGTGAAAGTAGACATGTATGAGAGCAGTGTGACAGTGGTGAGATCTGCAGTAGGAGTGATGGATGCTTTAAAGGTAGAGGTTGGATTACATCAAAGATCAACACTGAGCCCATTCTTGTTTGCAATGCAATAGTAATGGACAGGTTGATGAACGAGGTTAGACAGGACTCCCCGTAGACGATGATGTTTGCTGATGATATTGTGATCTGCAGCGAGAGTATGCGGGTTGGAGACGGTGATGAAAAGACAGGAGGCGCAGCTGGAGGTGTCAGAGTTAAAGATGCTGAGCTTTTCGTCGGGTGTGACGAGGATGGGCGGGATTAGAAATTAGTATTTGAGGGACAGCTCAGGTTGGACATTTTGGAGACAAAGTTAGAGAAGCAACATTGGGTTGGTTTGGACATGTCCAGAGGAGAGACGAGAATTATATCGGGAGGAGAATGTTCAAGATGGAGCTGCCAGGAAAGAAGAGAAGAGGAAGACCAAAGAGGAGGTTTTTGGACGTGGTGAGAGAGGACATGAAGGTGGTCGGTTTGAAGCAGGAAGATGCAGAAATGGTAGAAATGGAGATGGTTGTTCTGCTGTCGCGACTCCTAATGGGAGCAGCTGAAAGAAGAAGAAGAAGGTGTATAAAGATAAAAAAGAGTTTGTCTTTCTTTTTACAGATGAAAGAGCGAGAGATGATGAGGGAACACCGTCTAAGACACCAGAGGGAAAAAAACCCAACAAAAGTGATCATGCTGACGCAGAGCTGCAGTCTCAGGAGAACACACAGACTGCTAATGCACAAAAACCCATTAGACTTTAACATCTATTCCTGCAGGGCCAAAAACAGCTCCTCATCAGTCCTGCAAACAGAGAGCTTGTGTGTGTGTGTGTGTGTGTCCTCCCTGAAGAGACAGGGTTTTGAGGAATGACTGCCATCACACTAAAGCTCATCTGTGTGTGTTAATGGGAGAGAGAGAGTCTACATAAGTGCTATAATTCTCTTG
>CM029381.1:23393374-23398374 GCA_017165825.1 Hepsetus odoe | reverse complement strand
GTCCTATGGCTCAAGAGGTCCCAGGTTCGAATCCCACCTCTGGCACTCTGCTCTGGGGGGGGGGGAGGACTGTCCCTGTTATTATGACATGGAAGTCGCTCTGGCTAAGAGCGTCTGCTAAATGCTGCAAATGTAATTCTGAATTGCACCGCCATTGGATTTTTGAGCCAAACCCTCAACACTAAGTTTCTCCAGGACGACTGTCCCTGTGGACAGTCAGTCTGGACAAGAGTAGTGCAGTGAATGTAAACCTTCAGGTCATGTGAATGATGAACAGCACTTTTGTGAAGTCCAATTTTTACAGTGTTGGCTACACAACGCTGCAAACCTGAGGCTCCCTCTATAGCTGTGGGCGAGTTCTGCAAATGAACATTAGGAAAAAAATGCTCCAGCAAATTACTGCACCAAAATGTTGTCCATGGTTGACGATGGAAACACGATAGTGTCCCTGCAAGGTGCTTCCAGCATCAGTTCTCCAGTCAGAAAGCTGCATTGCGATAAAAGCAGAGTGTAAATGATGCGAGAAATAACTTCTAATATTGAACATATGCTGTGGAGCTAATAGAGCATCTCACAGAGAGTGGCTGATGTAGGCAGTGTCCGTATGGCCGCCTTGCATGAACGCATTGTAGACGCTGCACTACAAAACCTGACCCTCAGTTCACACTTGAATGTTTACCTCCTGGGCTTGAGACAAGTGAACACACTCACGCTAGCCTGCAGGGAATGAATGCTAGCGGCACGTACACGCTCACTCTTGCACACACACCAGCAGCTTCAAGAAAAGAGACGATTCCAGGTCCAGAGATGCAGGCCTCAACTACAGAGGGAGCTTTTAATTAAAATCTGCGAGAGAGACAAGAGGAACAGGCCGAGATGCTAGAACTGACGTTTTTATGTGGCTGCGCCTGCAAAGTCATAAATTCAGCTGTCATTTACAGGCAGCCTCCGAGCTCAACGCAGTGCACAGCCGTGCCATTTATTGAAAGCTATTAAAGCGGATTCAGTGTCCTGTGGCGAAGGCATGAATAAGAGCAGACTGACATGGAAAAAGCATGTGAGGAATATTTCCCAGCTGATTAAACCTCTTCGTGAAAACAATAAGTTTAATTAATTAATAATTGCGTAAACCTAATGAACAGAGAGGCAGGGACTCGCCGGAAGACACAAATTTCAGCAAGAGGCTCAATATGGCCTTTGTATCTCTTCTTCTTCTTCTTCTTCTTTTGGCTGCTCCTGTTAGGGGTCTTCCTGTCCTCTGCATCTTCCTCTTTCACACCGACCCCCAGCAAGCACTCTCTCCGTAAACCTCCTCTTTGTCCTTCCTCTTCTTCTCTTTCCTGGCAGCTCCATCCTCAACATCCCTCACCTGATATACTCCTCGTCTCTTCTCTGGACATGTTCAAATCAACGCAATCTCACGTCTCTGTCTTTGTCTCCAAACCGTCCCTCTAAGCTGAGCTGTCCCTCTAATCGAAGAGTTAATAATCCCGTCCATCCTCGTCCCTCCCGACTCAGATCTCAGCATCTTTAACTCTGACACCTTTCGCTCTGTCACCTGTCTTCTCACATGTCTTCTTGTTTTCTATACTTCTCTGTAAATTGACTGCGGTTGCTCATTTACACAATTATTTGTTACTGTAACTCAGCCCTTTGCATCTTGAACTCTACTGTCCCCATCACTGCTCCCCGGGCACTGGATATGGCTGCCCACTGCCCACAGGGATTGAAATCTTTGGTTGCAAGGCATCCTGGGAAATGTTTTCGTGGAGGACCATGTAGCCCTAAGACCTCATTCTAAAAGTAAGAGCATGTGAATGTCCTTATATTTAATAATGAAGCCTGATGTAGTACATAAATATTGTAAACACTTCAAAACATTCATTTGGAGGATGGGAGTGTCTTGTTTTTGTGACATCACAAAAACAGAGTGTTCGGAACAGGCAGTTTAATATGATAATATACACAAAAAATAAACTTTATAATAAACTAAATCAATAAACTACATTTTTACAGTGTTTAAAGACATTCAGCTCAGCTGCTTACAGGTCATGCTGATATTTTCTGACCAGAAAAAGACGTCATACTACACTTATCTATTCCACGAGCACCTGCTTTTCTGATTTTGTCAAAGAAACATGATGTTTAATAAATATTCATGTTTTTTTCTGCACATTTTACCAAATTTCTATAAGGGCATAGCTGCATCACTTCTAGGGTTATTTGTTCACAAGTAAAATTGGATTTTCCGGGTGCAACAACATTTCATTTACATTTTCTTTTTTCAGTTTCTTTCTTCGTTTGAGCAGTAATTCTGGCTCTAGTGTTTCAAGCAGGAATGAATTAACTGTGTACAAAGGGCTGGAATAAAGCTGCACATTTGAAACAGATCCTAATGGAGAGGTGCTGAGAGCCTGATGCCAAAAAAGGATTTCCGCGTGTGTTTGTGTGTGTGTGTGTGTGTTTGTGTGTGGGAGGATGCGTGTGCCCCGGACACATGCTCCTTTGATGGGTAGATGACAGTCGCTGAAAAGAGACAGAAAGAGGGAATGCCTCGTAGGTGAAAGATAAAGGTTGTCCACGCAGCGTCTGCATCCTGCCATTTCCAGCCTGCCAAGAAGTGAAATCTCGGAGACAGCTGCTGGCGTTGAGCTTTAAGGAGTGACAGACCTCACGGTGATCTATAGCCATGGAGCTTCTTGCAAATAGCTTCCTTTTTTAACTTGATGCAAGTAGACGTGAGATTTAATGAGTTGAGTCAGAGCCCTGCAGACTAGAGGTCAGCTTAAATGGGAGTCTCCACCCCTCACCTAAACCACATGGAGTATTTCCAGTAGGTGACAATGCACCCCAAACAGAAAATCTTATATATACAATGTCCAGGTACTGCCCTTTCAAACATATATTATCATTTCTGAGATCTAAAGGATAAAAACAAAAATCAATCTTCTTCTTTTTCTTTCGGCTGCTCCCGTTTAGGCATCACCACAGCAGATCACCTGCTTCCATTTCTTCCGTTCCTCTGCATCTTCCTCCTTCAAACCAACCACCTGCATGTCCTCTCTCACCACGTCCACAAACCTCCTCTTTGCTCTTCCTCTTCTCCTCTTTCCTGGCAGCTCCATCTTCAACATCCTCCTCCTGATATAATCCTCGTCTCTCCTCTGGACACGTCCAAACCAACGCAACCTTGCTTCTCTAACTTTGTCTTCATAAAAACGTCTAACCTGAGCTGTCCCTCTAATTAACAACAAAAATCAGTATTTGATTTCATTAGTGGCCATGCTGTTGTTTATTTTAGAACAGTCTGATCAAGAGATCAAGGAACCCATGAAAAGGTTAAAGTAACACTTTAAACATTTTGATGTTTTGTTTTACGCGAAAAGACGTATGTCAGTGGACAGATTAAGTACACAATTCTTTCTAAGCATTTCAAATGGAATCACTTAGCAGATTTGTCCTGTAAGTGGACAGAATTTATGCTGGACATGGCTGTCTTCGCACTGCCCTTTTTCACTGAAATTACCAACAGCTTGAAACTCTTAATGGGTCTCAGGGAGCAGGATGTACTAGGACAGTCCGTGCCAGTTACTTTCTGTGGCTGGGCAGTTAGAAACTCCCCTGTTCTGAAGTATTACAGACAGATAAGGTTTTCAAGAAGTGAACTAAGGAACAACCCAGTTGTGTTCATAAAAATTCATCATTAAGTCAGTGTCATCGTGTTTAATGGCCAAGGTGGCATTAAATACAACACTTTGCACAAAAGCATCATTTTATCTGGGAAACTGTGGAACTCTAACTATTCCCACCAAGATTAGCTAGTTTGCATAAGCATGAATATTTAAAGCAGCAGGCAACGCTGGTCTAGTGTTTCGGGACTAGATTCCGATATTGGAAGGTCGTGGGTTAGAATCCCAGAACAGCAGGTTGCCCAAGGTTTCCTTGAGCAAGGTACTGACCCCATCACTGCTCCCTGGGTGCTGCATATGGCTGCCCCCTACTGCACGGTGTGTGCAGAGAAGCATTTTGTGTGCTGTGTGTTCAAAATGACTTTCACCCACGGTCATGTGTTCACTCACAGTTGGAGGCTTTTTCATTACCAGGGTGTTGGTGGGCACTTGAAAGTAAAATGAAAGTGACTATTTTGTCTTGTACACACAGAGACACAACGAAATTCAGCCCCTGCTTTTCACCCACACACACCGTGCAGCAGGGAGCAGTTATTTAAAGCACCCGGGGAGCAGTGATGGGGATGGTGCCTTTCTCATGAGTACCTCAGGGCAACCTACTGGTCTTGGATTCAAACCCATGATCTTCTGATCCTGGAGCCAACTCCCTAATCTCTAGGCCACCACTGGCTCACTGGCTCTAGAAAGTCTAGAAATAGACTTTTGCATATAATCTGAAGTGTAGTTGTGTGTTATGTTGCCACTGTTGCCCCAAATGATTACTGTACTATTAAGGAAACCTGGCTGGGGGTCTAATTTAGCCATCGGGTAGATCAACAGCCTTTCCCTCACACCTCACCACACGAGCTCAAGACATTATGTCCATGGTATGAACAGTGAAAGGGATCTATTCTTCTGAATATTATGTGCAGGCCGGTAGCTTTGGACACAGTTTCTATAGAAATGGATTTACTTTTAGTCCAGTAGTGAGAGGGTCTTCCATGTGCCATCAGAACCGCGGACAGAGTTCAGCAGCGACCTGTCACTCAAATCAGCAAAGGCCGCAAAGAGGCCGGACCTCTCCAGTAAAGTCAGTGCTAGTTAAAATGGACTGTTTATGCTCAGAGATCCAGGATTGCCCAGAATTCTGAGGAAATTCTGGTGACGTCACCTGAAGCTCAGCAGAAAAATGCTTTATCATCATTGACAATATGTAGACGTCTAGAGTCCCATTCAAAGCGAGTCATTTAGCAGATGCTGTTCTGCACAGAGACGGAAACGTGCACAGACGGGAAGCCAAAGGCATCAGAAAGTCTGCAAGAATATATACAA
>CM029381.1:23378374-23388374 GCA_017165825.1 Hepsetus odoe | reverse complement strand
TATAACCAATCGTGATATGCTACAAACTCTCAGCGCTAACAGCCCATGAGTAAATATAATTACAGTGTACAGCTGAGGTATAATTGGATTCACCTCTGTGCTCTTCTTCTTTTTTTCTCTCTCTCTCTCTCTCTCTCTCTCTCTCTCTCTCTCTCTCTCTCTCTCTCTCAGAGCCCTGTCTCTGCCTTTACACATTCACATTTTCAGTATTCTCACTCTTGAATTCTAATTTAAAGTAATACATTGCATGCATTTTGCACAAACACACACGCACCCACTGTTGTGTGCAGAGATCAGTGCTGGTTATGTGGATGATATGAAAGCCATTGTGAGAAAATGAGCCAGCGAGTGGGAGAGATTACAGCAGTTTATCAGCGCTGAGAGATAATAGAAACACATTTGATCCTCAGCAGTAGGAGGTGTGTGTCTGTGTTTGTTTTCATGCATTTTAAACGATAAAATATCTGGAAGAACTTGGAAAATCAGTTCTATAAGACTTTATGTGTGTGTTTGTCTGTGTGTAATATACAGAACGCACTTTAAGGCTAATCTTAAAGCAGCTCTTATTTCTGTAAAATCGGTAGTTAAATGAGACAATAAAAAAGTGACCAAAACACAGAGAATGTGGAATTCTTACAGACTTTAAAGTCAGTATTTGGTAGGACCACCATTATTTTTCAGCACAGCCTCAACTCTCTTAGACGATCTTTCTTGTCATTGAAATTATTCTTTTTTTTAAAGTCATCTCAGGAACACTTCTAGAGGCTTCTTGCAGGACGTTCCAAAGCTCTTCTCGGGGTGTTGGCTACATTTAGATTTCTCTGCGGAGATGATCCCACACTGCTTCTGTCTCTGAAACTGCTCGGGTACAGGGACTGCACTGAAAATGAGAAACAAAAACTTTGTTCTTCAGGAAGCTCTGGTGGACTGTTCCTCAACAATACAATAAAAATACAAGATAGTCTGGATGTTTGGAAGGAAAATATGAAGTAAAGTATATACAGATACACACACCCACACACACACACACACACCCACGAGAGAGAGGGACAGAGAGACCAGTGGAATGAAAGAACATGATTGCATATGAGAGAGCAGATGTATTATGTATTTAACACACACACATACACACACACACACACACACACACACACACACCTTCATAAATTCCCTTCAGAGTGGGTTTCCCCTCCTGCACTCACAACTCAAGTGGAAGATACAGGTCACATGACTCACGACACACCAGAAGCATTCAAGCGCAGAGATTCCATATATGTGTGTGTGGGTGTGTGTGTGTGTGTGTGATTCCTGCTAACACCGTCATATGCTGCAGTGTGTGACTCAACACGGCCCTGACTGCAGTAAACGTCAGCTCTCCGAGTCATTACGTTCTGCTGCAGGGAGAGCCCACTGCGGCTCTCCTCCTTTACCTCCACTGTGTGAAGGCAATGCATACAAACTGAACCATCTCTGGTTTATCCTGCATTTCTCTGCCCGGATACCCAACAGCTTCATTTAATTCAACACTTCTACTTTAAGCTGCACTCTTTGATGATGCAGACATTTAAAAACACCTCCTATAATCTTCACTGAAAATCCCCGATCAATAGAACAGGCCCTGGAGTAGCCTCAGGTCACCATCCCAGCTAAGTGATAGAGATGCTGGTATTGGGCCGTGGAGCAGTGGAACTGCTTAATTCGGACCGATGGAGCTCCATCCGTTACCTCAAGGATGAGTTGGAGAGGAATTTGTGATCCAGAACTAATCCAACGTGACGGTGTGACATGATGGCAGAATGCAATTGAATCCTCACAGCAATGTTCCAGTGTTGATAGCCTTCTCAGAAGATCTTAGGCTCTTACTTCAGATTTACTTTACTGTCCCCCTAATCAAATGCAAGTTGTTTACCATATGTCATTTATCATGATTACCCTGCAGAGCTGGGACTTTCCAAGGGGACATTAATAAAGAGACAAATGGTTCTCAAAGTGGGGTCTGAGGACTCGCAGGGGTGCGAGGGGGTACTGCCGTCACCGCTCAGCAAGAAGGTTCTGGGTTTGACTCCCAGACTAGGTTCTTTCTTTGTGGAGTTTGTCCTCCCTCCATCTGTATGGGTTTCCTCCCACAGTTCAAAGTCACATCAAAAGAACCTGAGAAGCTAAATTGTCCCCTATGGATGACTGCACGTCTGCCCTGTGAGGGACTGGTGACCTGTCCAGGGTGGCACCCTGGTTGGGATAAGCGGCTCAGAGAATAGATAAAATCTTGGTTTTCTCTTCATTTTGCTGTCGTTCTTCTTTGGGTTTCTGGTGGTTGTAATGAAAGGCTGTGTTTCTGGTGGTTGTAATGAAAGGCTGTGTCTAATTAATGACGTGCCGTTGTCCGCTAATTGTACCCCATCTTGTATCATTATCCCAGTAGCAGGGAAATCACAAATAATCACACACCAGCACACACACACACACCTAAGTGTAATGCATATACACAGTCTCTAATTACAGCGTGTTAAAGAGAATGGCTCAGAAAAGGTACGATAGCACAGGGACCCATGAACTGACACTCATCAGTCCATCAGACACAGGAAGATAGCATTTCAAAAAAACATTGATCGCCAAGCCTGATGTTTGTTTTTTAATGTTTCGGTCTCCCAAATGGGGCCTTTTATCAGGAATACAAGGGACAAATGGATTCTGGATTGTGAAATCAGTCATTAACAAGAGCACGTCTCCTGTTAAATGTTCCCCCAAATGACTTCAGGACATGCTTTTAAAGAAATAGTTTAGCAAACATCAAATTTTCCTCATTTTGAAAAGAAAAAAGTGAAAGTGACTACCCTTGTCATTGTGAAATGCAGCACAGCACAACACAACGAAACTCCACCTCTGCGCTTCACCCATACACACACTTGTGCAGCAGGGGGCATCTGTTTAAAGCTGCCCAGGGAGCAGTGACGGGGACGGTACCTTGCTCAAGGGTACCTCAGGGCAACCTGGGCAACTGGTGAGGGAATCGAGCCCACAATCTTCCGATCCGGGTCCAACTCCTTAACCACTAGGCCACCGCTAACTTTGTTATCCAGAGAAAAGTCAAGACAAATTTAGCTTGAAAATTAGCTTCTATAATTCAGAACTGGAGCTTCAAAGTTCCCATTCTCACGGTTTGAAGCTCTTCAAGACATCCCCAAAACTCTCATCACCAAAACCTCTCCCCATGCGCTCGAACCGCATCCTCTTCATTAAGGTGGAACAGACTGGTGCATGTGGTTTAGGACAAAGTATGACTTACTATCAGCAGCGGTGGTCTAGTGTTTAGGGACAGGCCCCTTCATTCATTTGGCTAATGTGCAGTTATTGACTGCATCTCATCTGTTGATGCAGAGACTGTTCCTCCAGTCCTTCATTAGAGGACAGTTTCTGACCCAAGAGCCACCCCTTGCTGGACATTTTTGGAGACAAGCACCAGACAAACATTACCATGTCCACCCAATAAAGATCTGATCTCTGGGGAACCTTTTCTCCCTTTAACATTGGTACCCGAAAGGCAGCTTTTAGACTCATGGCCTTTTCCTCATGGGCAGCTGCAAATCTCAGCGCTTTAAATGTCCTTCTATCATTATGGGGACAATAGATTTTCAGACAGAGACCAAGTAAAACAGTACACACACACACGCTGCAAAGTAACGGACCCGATCAGCATGTAAAATAGATTTCTGAAAGGGGATTTTATCCTTTTAGGCGAATGCTTTAGCGTGCTGAAGGCCTATAATTGGACAATTTGATTAGAGTGGCAGACAGACTTTAATACATTATTCATTCAGCCAAACAAATAGAAAAAAGAAGCATGAAGGAGAGGAGGATAGAGAGAAGGAGAATAAGAGATCCGGAGCCGAGGAAGAGATGAATGAAGAGGAGAAGACGGATCAAAGGAGGAGAGAGGATGGGGAAACTGCAGCAGATGACGGGAAGAGAATAACCGGCTATTCTCATCATTACACCATCTGTGAATGAACGAACACACACACACACACACACACACACACACACACACACACACACACACACACACACACACACACACACACACCTCTGCCTAGTAGAGAGAAAAGGCAATTAACGTCAGCGTCAGAAGCCATCTATTATCAGCTGAGTTAACTTGAGATGACAGGTAGAGCAGTGAGGTTCTGAATACTGCACACACTCCCTCCCTCACTCTCTCTCCCTCTCTCTCTCTCTCTCTCTCACCTCACAAGTTTGCTACAACAGTATGATCATTTCTTTAGTCTTAGAAAAATAAGCGCTGGAAACATTTTCAGGGTAAAACAATGGATAAAAGCATCGTCCCACACACAGGCACAAAAGCTACCGCTGTACCTGGAATTCTACACAGCTACCTGCCACCATCACCTGAATACCAAATACCAGCAATTCTGCTATGAGGGTCAAAAAAAAGGTCACCTGTACCTGGAGTTTGCCCTTGCCCAGATTAGGCCCAACCATTCAGATTATAGCAATGTAGCCCCGCCCCTTCAGCATAAGGATAGTACTACTAGCTTTCATTCCTCTCCTAAAACAGAATACATGAGTATGAATGAAAGACAGGATGGTGGAGGAATATATCAGGTGAAGGATGCTGAGGATGGAGCTGCCAGGAAAGAGGAAGGCCAAAGAGGAGGTCTATGGATGTGGTGAGAGAGGACATGCAGGTGGTTCGTGTGAAAGTGGAAGATGCGGAGGACAGGGAAACGTGGAGAAGGATGATTCTAATGGTAGCAGCCGAAAGAAGAAGATTCAGCATACAGTAGTTTAGTACCATCCATCCTCAACCATTTGGAGTTCAGTCCCGTTAATTTATCAATTAGTTTAATGTCCCTCCCGCTGTAGGCAGCAAGAAAAGTGCTTGAGTAAATACAGAAGCCTGATGTTTGGTCAGCAGGTTCAGTCCAGACGGTATCTGATCTGATAGAGCATTGTGTGTGTGTGTGTGTGTGTGTGTGTGTGTCAGTACAGAATAAATCTAACAAAGCTCCAGCAGCTGTCTGTGTTTAAACAGTGCAGACGAATGGCAGGGATGTGAGCCGCACAATTCAGACAGGTTTGACAGGACTTACACTCCGGGGAGCACGTCAGCATCCAGATCATGTTTCAGTGATGACCACAACACCTGACATGATTACAGACAATTCAGTTGTCGTGGGGACAGTTCTTTATATACAGTATGGTACTTTACCGAATCAATGCTATCACCATGGCAACAAGTCTAACGGCCTAAAATGACAAAAAAGGGAAGGGGACTCTTTAAACTCTTTCCGTTTATGAAATGTATTAGCTGTGATGAAGAGGAACCTTTTCTTTTTCCGGATCACACCATTACAGTAATGCTAATTTGAGCTAATCGTCTTTAACAGTCTAAAAGTTACTAGTCTTTATTTTGCATGTTGGGGGGTTTATAGGGAATCAGTAAAGATTTAAATTCATGGTAAAACTGTTAATGTAAAGTTTGTACAGATACTTTTGCAATCTGATCCTGGATTTTAAAAGTAAACTGGATTTTTTTTCCTGCGTAGTTTACAATTTGAAAACTTTGAGGTGGGAATTATTAAACACCACGGACTAAAACAAGAGTTTGTCGTTTGTGGTCAAATACTCATAGATGACATACACATTTTTCCGAAACTATCCATGACTGAGGTTTTATTGTCAGTTGCCAAGTTTAACTGTCAACCTTGACAGCGTATTTTTACTGGGGTCCCTTAGTGAACAAAACAACGTTGATCTGTACGCTCAATTCTTTTCATTTGTAATGGTTTCCTCCCTTTCAATGGGACGTACAATTCATATGTATACATTCAAAATGACACTTTTCATTAAAACCTGCTGTTAACAATGTATCCTTTTTCAGTTCTGCAGGAACAAAGATGGAAAATGCTCATGTATGCAATTTGGGCAGGAGCTGTGAGGTCAAATCAAACAATAAGGATACTTACAAAACAGGGGCCTGCACTGAAAACACACCACAGAAACACACCCTACTGAACCAGCACGCACTGGGACGTGTATAATATGAAACAAGGGACACCTGACACTGGGAGGAGACATTAACAAATGTCAGGTGTTCAGGGGCAGGATTAGGGTGGGGCAAAGACCCGAAAGGGTCAAAAACAAAAAACTTATGGATCTGGTAAGGAGACCTGACGATGTAGAAAAGACCTCCAGCTGTCTTGGTAAACCAAACCAAACCAAACCAATGTTATATCTGGCCGATGGGGAAATAAAGTACTGGAGAAATGTAAGATATGTACCGTTTAGAGTTGTTTTATAATTCTAACAATCTTTTTTAATGCATGATATCACTTTATGAACACACACACACACACACACACACACACTACACTTCACACTGTATTTCAACTAGTATCACAGTAACAGTATGACAGTGCTTCTTCAGCTTACTGTCTTTCTCTCTCACTCGGTCTCTTTCTCTCTCTCAATCGGTCTCTCTCTCTCTCTCTATCGGTCTTTCTCTCTCAATCGGTCTCTCTCTTTCTCTCTTTCAATCGGTCTTTCTCTCTCAATCGGTCTCTCTCTTTCTCTCTTTCAATCGGTCTTTCTCTCTCAATCTCTCTCTCTCTCTCTCTCTCTCTCTCTCTCTCACTCTCTCTCTTTCTCTCTCTCACTCTCTCTCTTTCTCTCTCTCTGGCTGGCAGCTGCGATGGTGAGAAACTGTACTCCTTTGTTCTACAGGCTTCACTGCTCTCATGCTTTCCGCAGCACGAAAGATTGAAGTTCCCGAGAAATTCCCCACCAGATTAACCATGAAACAAGGAATCCCACACACTGCATATGTGTGTGTGTGTGTGTGTGTGTCCTGCAAAAAGTGATTTCTGGACAAGCACAAGCCTTTTAAATCTTCACATTAAACACATTTAATAATTTTTATCTGTGAATCTTTTTTCCTTCTTTTTGTTTTAACTTGGACAACTCAGAATTCTACGCTATGATCAGGAATAATGTGCTTTTTGAGATTTTTGAATTGGACCAACAGTTCTCAAATAGCTAACGTTACCTAATTGTAGGAAATGATGCTAAACTTTCCTCCTAGTATCAAAATACAAATACACCCCGTCAGCAACAAAGCATAAAATCCACCCTAGCAACCACCTGGAGCACCATGGCAACAGCAAGAGTTGCAACAGCAACAAAAAGCGAATCCCCTGGGATGCTACAGCAACCATGTAGCTGCATCCCATGGTAACCAGGTAGGAACACCTTAGCAACAACCTGGGATACTAGAAGTATAGCTCAGTAAAGCAGCTGAAGCAACACAACAGAAACCTAAATGAATCCTAAATTTCTAAAATGTTAATGACGGAAATATTACTGATCAGTAACTTATTCTTCAAGGATGTAAAATAATGATTAAAAAAAAAATCATTAGATGGCTAATTTCTTTCCTCAGTAACTCCTGGAAGAAAACATTTCCCTAGTTTTGATGTTTATTTCTATAGAAGTCAGTAACAATGTGTTTATTTCTCCTTTTGTGTCTTTTCTCTTTTGTGTTCACCTGCATGTCAATCAAATGTGTTAACTTGCCTCTTAGAACATTCTGCTTCCTTCAAGCATGAGTCAACACAAAGCTTGTATTTCAAATGGGGTTATTTAGTCCGAACCCTCACACTGATTCCTTAAAATCATCATATTTCAAATTAAAGGTGATTTTATTCATTCGGGTACATTTTTTGACTAAAGTAATGACAAGCTTAATAGATAAAATGAAAATTAACAGCTGCTTTGTTCCACTCTGTTGCACTTGTTTAGATCAGTCACTTCCTAGATGCTTTTTCTTGGTATAATATAATTTTTTGCAGAGAGAGAGAGAGAGAGTGAGTATGTCATTGTTTAAATAAGTGCTCCTTTATTCAGAAAGAGAGGCTGACATTTTGGTACTTGGTTCCCTTTCTTTCTTCTCTCCTGTCAGACTGAACAGTCTGCGGTCAAAGCGACTCAGGAGGGCACACCAAAACCCCGCCAAACAGGGAGCTGTTGCAGATTTTTCCCTTCTGTTACAGTGTTTCCAGAAGTAGCTTTTTGTTTAACCCACCAATCAGCTGCATAAGAACTTGAGAGAATCTAAAGCAGGCCCACATGACAACCAGGCCCTCTTAAACCTGGGCTCAGATTTAAACTCACAACTCGTGGAAAGATCCCTTTTTTTAACAACATCCCTCAGCACAGCACTGCGCACAGCCCCGATGTCTCTTTAACTCCCTCTTATTCGTGAGACAGATTCGCCATGGTAACCACTTGCAAACGGATCCTTCAAAAGCTGCAGCGGGATATGTTTTTTATTTACCGCTCTTTAAATAGGGGGTCCATTGTGATTGTTTAGGTTGCCGTTGGATACTGGTGGGTGGAAAGGCCTGCACTAGGAGCATCAACTTTTCGAAACATAACACCACATAAATGATGCAATATTTTTTAGGGGCATATTTTTAACCGGCAGCCCATAATATTCTTCTTGCACACCTGTCCTCCTATATGTCCTCTATAGTGTCTTGAAATGCCACAAATTCCCAGGACTATAAATTAGTATGCAGCAATAACCGTCATGGCAACATATGTCATAAATATGTTAAAGACATAATCACTAATTCATTATACACAATAGCACACATCGGTGTAATGTATATTCTCTTTTTTTTTTTTTTTTTTTTTTACTTTTTTGATCAATTTTAGCACAGCATTGCTCTGCCACGACCCCCAGGTGGGACTGAAAAAAAACTTTTTTCATGTATTTGAAAAAAATAAAACAAAAAGCTATTTTGGTCAAGCTAGAGCTGACTGGTCATGAAAACTTGGACTGTGATCATGTGAAAACACACACACACACACACACACACACACACACACACACACCACACAGTGACTATAGATGCCAACAGCCTCAAGGCTCATTCCACCGATATACACTCTCTCGCTCTATCTGTTCTTTCTCTTTACCTTCTGTGTATTTCCTCCCCCTCTTTTTTCTGTTCTATTTCTCTGTACTGCCCATCCCTCACTCCCCTTTTCTCTCACTCAGTTTCTACCCCTCTGTTTCACCCAATAGCAGGGGTTTAAATAATGTACAAATTGTATGCAGGGACTCTTTTGTATGATTGAATGGAAATGCATGACATCATTAATCCTCACTGAAGTTTAAAACCTTTCTTTTCTGTTTTTGAATGTTTGTCACTTTTTCACATCTTCAAACCTTTAACGATGCTCAGGTTTCCAGTGTTTAGTAGACTAAATCTGAGAGTGAGACTATTAACCTCACGCATGCACACACACACACACACAACCACAAACCCAGATTGATCTCGGCGTACCTAAACTGCACTCCAGTGGAGGCGGAGTCGGGAAACATCAATCAAATCACAGCTGCTCCAGAAAGACCCCACTAACACAGATGGAGGGGGGGCAGAGAGGGGGCAGAAGAGTGAGAGAGAGGAGGAATGAGAAAAAGAGAGAGAGAGTGGAAGAATGGGGGATGGCAAGATAGTGAGTGAGGGGGATGGAGGAGAGAGAACGAGAGAGGGCGGTTTGTATTCATAGCTCTGTGTGTGTGTGTGTGTGTGTGTGTGTTGTTGCTCTGAAGTTGAAAAAGTGACTGGTATTTCACTGGAAAGGAGCTAATTTTCACATTTCAGTAAAAGAGTGTGAGGGGTCTTCCTCCTGCTCTGTGAGAGATCCTCCTCTAGATTGAGAAGAGAAGAGAAGAGAAGAGGAGAGGAGAGGAGAGAAGAGAGGAAATGTGTCTAGCTTCCTCGACCAGCTGGGAGTTTTTTTCTCTGTCATACACACACACACACACACACACAGGGCAGATGTACATCTAAGCTCAGCAAAATGTGAATTAATTTCACATTTAAAAATGATGTGGAAATGATTTGGAACCCGAAATGTGGACAGAACCACAAACCCTAACCCTAGCTCATGAAGAACAGCATTTAAAGGTTGA
>CM029381.1:23365874-23373374 GCA_017165825.1 Hepsetus odoe | reverse complement strand
GGACTCAAACCCACAACCTTTGATTATGAGGCCTAATCAGTAGGCCACCATTGTCCCGTGTGTGTGTAAAACAGCACATTTACTGTTCTTTACTATACCATTTTTAGTATATTGTGCTTTTTAAATCATTTTTATTTATTAATATTTTATTAATACACTAACTATTTATATTTTGCAGTTCAGGTTTATTGAAACCATCCAGATAGGAATGAGCTAAAATACAGAATATACATGTGTTTAAAATAAAATACTCCAAAATTGTAAATAAAGAAATATATATAGTAAGAAAATCACAAATTTTACTGTCCTCTGTGTGCCTTAGCCTTGTTTGTAGCATGGCCTCCCTCTCTCTCTCTCTCTCTCTCTCTCTCTCTCTCTCTCTCTCTCTCTCTGATTAATGGAGAAGTCCGGCGGCAGCAGCCCGTGACGGTAGCATGGTTAGAAAATCATTCCTTTTCCTCGTCCCTCAGCACGGAGCTGATTCAGGGACACTCTTTTTACACACTTCTGTCGACTTCTTACAGTAAACAAACAAACCAGCAGAATCCTCCATGACTGAATCACACCATCCACTTCGGTGGACAAATGGTTGGTGAGATGAAGTTGATCTGACATTCAGTGCCGTTTTATGTTTTTAAAACCTCTACAGTCCTGTGCACAATACTCCCAGCATTTCTCCATATCTTGTATTTTTAATGTCCTGTTGAGGAACAGTTCTCCAGATCTTCCTGAAGGACAGTGTTGTTGTCTCTCATGTTCAGTCCAGTCTCTGTACCTGAGCAGTTTGATAGTTCTGTGTTGGTTAATCCACACAGTGATCTACGTCTGAACCTTCAAGCAGAACAAAGCGTCTAACTTTAGACATGAAACGGTGAAGAAACAGGAGCAGATGATCAGGTGATTCGTTAACTGCTGATGCTGAACGCTGAGTGGGTGGGGCTTTTTTATCTAGAACCATCTTTAGACACTTTGCAGCAAAATATTTGTTCCATTTCATTTAGTTTTTTCTAAATGCTGAACAATTAAACTGCATTTTTACACACAGCTGTCTGTTCTTCTGTGAACTTTTGTTCTGATGGAGAGTCTGGAAAGTAAAGGAAGGAACTCTCCACAAGACCGATCCAGACGATGCCAACGTGGAGCTTTTTCCGGGACTTTACTGTTTTTAGTGACTGTGGCTGGTGCTGTAAAGGCATCAAAGGTGCACATTTTGTTCACATATCTCTGCCTTTCTCCAGTGGAGTGCTGATCTAAATATTTGTTTGCAATGGAGTGAAATGGTGCTCTTCTGGTCTGAAGTTCTACTGGATTATGAACAGTGTGTGTTGTGCTTCCTCTTTGCCCAGTCTTATCACCACTGTCCACAGTGTGAAGTGACTGATGGGAAATGTCAGTATTAATGACCATTTGCATATCAGCCTGTAGGAATAGTCCTGCTTAGGGTGGGAAATGTCAGTAGAGAGAGAGAGAGAGAGAGAGAGAGAGGGTCCGTCTAAATGGATTACTCTCCTCTCTTGGTCTCCGTCTCTCTCCCTTCATTTCTATTCATAGTTATCCCCTCTCTTCCACTTTTTCTCTCTCTGTGCTTGTCTCTCTTCCTTTCTCTCTCTTTCTCACTCCTCACTCTTCTTTCTGTGTCCCTCTCTCTCCCTTCATTTCTATTCATTGTTCCTCCCCTCATGTTTTCTTTCTCACTGTCCAGTTTTATCCACCTCCTCTCTATAAATATTATCTCTCTCTCTGTTTACATCCAAAGTTTTTTTTTTCCCCCTTATCTTTGTTTTTCTTCATCATGGTTCCCTCTCTCTCTCTCTCTCTCTCTCTCTCTCTCTCTCTCTCTCTCTTTTATCCTCTCTTCCTCCTTCTCTCCATACATATTTCTCACTGTTTCTATCAAGTTTTCCCTTAACTCTGTTTTTCTCCAAGACTTTCACTCTCTCTCTCTCTCTCTCTCTCTCTCTCTCTCTCTCTCTCTCTCTCTCTTTCTTATCTGTGTAGCTGATCTCACTCTGGGCTGTCAGGTGCTTCGTGCAGGATGCTTCATCACTGTAATTGAGTTTCACAAAGTTTAGTGAGGGCAGGGAGTGTGTGTGTGTGTGTGTGTGTGTGTGTGTGTGTGTGTGTCAGTCTTAAAGACGTGGTGCTGCATTGCACCAGAGTGGTTTAGCTGGGGATGAAAAGTTTCTCTCAGTTTAAAATGGAAACCTGTCGTTGGTTTGCTGGGGTCTGAGCTCGGAGGGTTCCTCCTGGTTCAGGTTCCTTTCTTACAATCCAGATAAACCAGAACACGTCACCGCAAACCACAGGGGGACGCCCGCCACTGGCTGGACGTGCCTGTGAAGGGAACGAGTAGGAAGTGTGTTTCGAGAAGCTTATGCAGAGACGTGCTCATACGCATGCTTGATTATTGGACAGTAAAACAATAAAAATATAAAACTACTTCACGGTATTGCAGAGAAGACATTTTTGTGTTTTGTTAAGTTTTACCATAATGGCTCCTGCAGTATTATGGACATATTTAATGTCTCTTACTACATCTTCTAGTGTACTGGACATTTTTAGTGTCTCTTATTTCATATTGCAAGAAAAGGAACATGTTTAGCATTTTTTATTCCATCTGGTAGTGAAGGAGACACGTTTAGTGTCACTTCCTTCTTCTCTCATTTCATTTTTTGTTAAGGGGACATATTTAGCACCTCTTCATTTTATAGCCCAGAGGACATATTTAATGTCTCTTACATCATCTTTTAAACAGGGACATTTTATTGCCTGGTACTTTACTTTGTAGCATAAGGGGCTTATTGTCTTGTCCTTCATTTTGTAGTGAAGGGAACGTGTTCAGTGTCTGATTTCTTTTGGTGGCAAGATGGACATATTTTTATGTCCAATTTAATTCATTTTGTAGTCCAACGTCGAGCAAGTCTAGATTCTAAAACTTCACTGTTAACACAATAGCCTTATTTAGTGTCTGTTTTGTCTCATTTAGTGCCTATCACTTTATTTTGTGATTAAATGGACATATTTAGTGTCTCTTCTTCATTTATATTAATGGGGACATCTTTCATATCTTTTCTTTTGTTAGTAAAGAGGACATATTTAGTATAACTTCATTTTGGAGCGGCATACTTGGTGTCTCTAATTCCATTTACTATTAAAGGGGTCACATTTATTTAGTCTTTTTCATTTTGTAGTATATATTAATTGTCTCTTAGTTCATATTGTAGTAAAGTGGACATATTAAGTGAAAGTGAAAGTGACAACACCTGTCATTGCGAGGTCACAGCACACGTCAAACTACAACGAATTGGACCTCACGAACTCCATGCAACAAACAATCGCGGCAGCAGTGGGCAGCTATTGAAAGCGCCCGGGAGTAGTGACGGACGGCAATTGCTCAAGGGTACCTCAGGGCAACCTACTGGTGTGGTAATCAAACCCACAATCTTCTGCTCCAGGGCACCTCACCACTAGGCCACCGCTGCCCGAAGTAAAGACCAACATATTTAGTGTTTGTTAATTTTGAATGTTAAGTATTTTCACTGTCTACTGTACTTTCAGACAGCTTATCATCATCTATCATCCAGACTGGCCACAGGACATCAAGTCCTGTGTGGGACAGAGGGCTATGAAGCCCCCTAGCACCGGGCTCTTGAGATTTCTGGAGTGATAACTTTGGGTTGTATTGTTGTTTTCTTGATCTAGAACTCTCAATGAATACCTTTTCTGTAGAAACTGGTCTTCATTTGTGATTAAATCTCCGGTTAACAGAGCGTGTTTCTGTGCTGTCTGTTAGTGGGACACTTTTGGAGCTTTATGGGGTTGAACATTATTGCTTATGCTCTAAACCAACAGTAAAAGAGAGAATTTAAAGAGAGACAGAACAAGAAGGAAAAAAGAGAAAGGGGACGGAGAAAGAACAACAGCAGGTCTCTTTTTACGAAGGCCCTGCTTGGCTGTCTATGAAAGGAGACAATGAACACTCCAGAAATGATCCTGTGTGGCAGCCATGGTAACAGGGTAGTGTGGCGTGTCTCTGCGATGCAAATTTCGCACCGAAAACTATTTGTAGGATCTTTCTTTCACTCTGTTTCTTAAGCTGCCTAAGAGCCGCTCATTCATTATTGAGGGCTTAATGCGTGGTAGTATGGCAGGAGACTCTCTCTCTCTCTCTCTATCTGTCTCTCTCTCTCTCTCTCTCTCTCTCTCTCTCTCTCTCTCTCTCTCTCTCTCTCTCTCTCTCTCTCTTTCCTTTCTCCCCCTACTTACGTCTCTCGCCCTCCCTGTCCGGACCCATCAGCTCAGATGCCAAAACTTTGGATGCATCATAGAGAAACACACTCAAAGCAATCAATTGAATCTTACATAATCTCGCTTTCATCCTAATTAAGTCGCCAAAGTGAATAACCAATTAATTATTCATCGAACATCGTCGGGAAGGTTTTAACGAGAAGCTGTAAATGCAAAGGCCCTGAAAGTGTGATTACAGCTTCAAAGCACATCACACTCCATCAGTAAGTCGTGATCAGACGTTTCCACTGCGCAGTAGATGCACCCGCTCCTTTTTTGCGTTCTATTATTGCGTCTGCATTGTGAACGTGCGGGTCGATCTGAAGCTGGTAGATTGGATTAAAACATATTCTTTTTGCTGGAGATCCCACTGCTGGATGGGACATCTTAGAGGAGAAAAAGAATTTGTAAATCAGTAGTCTGAGCCTGAGATCTTAAAGGGACAAGACAAATGAAAAATGTAACCATGAGCAACAAGAGTTTAATTATTGTGTCTCAGTCGCCTCCAGAGTGATTTTAAAATCTAGGAAAGCCCCCTACTGATAATGTACAGTGTAGGGGCAGTAGTGGTCTAGTTTTTAGGGACTAGACTCAGGATCAGAAGCTCGTGGGTTCGAATTCCGGACCATTAGGTTGCCCTGAGGTCCCCTTGAGCAGGGTACCGTCCCCATCACTGCTTCCCAGGTGCTGAATATGGCTGCCCCCTGCTGGATGGTGCGTGTGGATTAAATACAGAGGATGCATTTTATTGTGGTTCCCTGAGTGCTGTGTGTTCACTATGACTGATAGTCACTTTCGCTTTCACTTTGTACAACAAAAGACCAACGTTACAGTGATTTATTGCTACATGTGCAAACATACATGTAAATCCAGTCTAAACACAAAGGGAGCTTAATTCTGACCAGCTTGTAACATTTGGTTCAACCTCCGTTATACTTCAGCACAGCCTGAACTCTCTTAGGCGAGCTTTCTTTTCATTTCGCCAGGCTTCTTGAAGGATGTTGTGAAATTGTTCTGATCAATCAAAAGCATGTTTTCATGAACGCATAAGTCTGGTCAAAATGATTCCTTATCATTCCAAAATAATGAAACTGAATCTGAAATCGGTCCGTGCGCCGAATTATCACAATCAGGTCGGATTGTTTTGAGATCACTTTTGTCTCTTTTGTCTCTTACAGGGTGCATTCTTGTTCGAATCTCATGAAGTGGCCGTAAAAAGTCACCGCTGCTTTCTGGATCTCCTTTCCTGAAATCTGAATCGAAGTTAGGATCTCACATTTCACGTGTAAGATGGACGATCCGTACCGGGAGAGGACATCTTTGGCCCGTGGCGCTCGGGACATCGCCAAAGAAGCCAAGCGACATGTGGTCAAAAATGTGAACAAGGCCGTGGACCACGCCTCAGACGAATATTCGGGCCGCTCATACAGCCGTTTCGAGAACAACGAAGAGGAGGAGGAAGAGGAACGCTACTACTACCAGGATGGGCAGGTAAGAGCTCCTTCTTAAATAAATTTTAAGCTACGCCTAGTAGCTACTGTAAGTGAAAGTGAAAGTGACTAGTTGGCATCCTGATCTCAGCACACAGTGAAACAAAACCAAATGATCTGTATCTAACCCACACACACAAACACGTGCAGCAGGGGGCACCGTATCCAGCGCCCAGGGAACAATGATGGGGACGGCACCTTGCTCAAGGGCACCTCGGGACAACCTACTGGTCCGGGAATCACATCCATGACCTTCTGATTATGGGGCCTAGTCCCAAATCGTGCAATTCGGTCTTCCTTGTGACAAGCACTGTCCACTACACTAACGAGGGCCATAAATGATTTTGTATTTAATTTACACTCAGTACTGGATTCACTGGTGCTGTTCCTCACCCAGCATATTCATTTATTACTGTCTCTGCTCTGGGCTTGGTGTTTGTTCTCTGTTATGTCCTACGTCATGTTCTAGGTTGTCTTATGCGTAGTGGGAGGAAAGTCATTTTGTTTGACTTGAGGTTGTGTTTAGTGTTTAGTTACTACTTTGAATTATTAAGCTGTAATGTTTCCATCAAAGGTCCAGCAGCGTGAGGATGATGAAGGCTCCAGCGACGCCACAGAAGGCCACGACGACGAAGATGAGATCTACGAGGGCGAGTACCAGGGTGTGCCAGGCGAGGGCGGGGGTCAGATGGCGGTGGGCCGGCCTGTGGCAGATGGCATGAAGGATAGAAAGGAGTTGGAGAAGGAGCGTGAGGCGGAGGAGGAGGAGCTGGCGCAGCAGTACGAGCTGATCATCCAGGAGTGCGGGCACGGCAGGTTCCAGTGGCAGCTCTTCCTGGTCCTGGGACTTGCGCTCATGTCCGACGGCGTGGAGGTGTTCGTGGTTGGATTCGTCCTACCCAGTGCAGAGACCGACATGTGTGTGCCCAACTCTGGAGCAGGGTGGCTGGGTGAGTGTGTCACACACACACATACACACACACACTCCCTGCACCCCTTCATCTCTGATTTTTACTATAATAAAGATCACAGAAACTCACTGTTCTCTGTACTTTTACTGGAAAAATACCATCACTCCTCACTCACTCGCTCATTTTCTGAGCCGCTTGTCCCAATTAGAGTTGCGGGGGGTGCTGGAATCCATCCCAGCAGAGGGTGAAAGGCATGGACACACCCTGGACAGGTCCTCATTCCATCATTTAGAGAATTCTACATCATCTTCATACAGACGGGGACCAACAAGAGTGAAAGTGAAGGTTTACAGGATGGTAGTGAGACCAGCTATGTTATAAGAGATAGAGACGGTGGTGCTGAACCAGAAGACCAGAAGAAATGGAAACGGATGGTCCGCTGATGTGACCCCTAAACGGGAGCAGCCGAAAGATGAGGACCAACTTTTAGAATAGCTCCATGGATGTTCAGAGGTGTGCCATCCATCTCCATTTCTTCCTGTCCTCTGCATCTTCCTCTTTCACAATGACCGCCTGTATCTCCTCTCTCATCACCTCCATAAACCTTCTCTTTGTCCTTCCTCTCTTCCTCTTGTGAGGCAGCTCCATCCTCAACATCCTCCTCCTGATATACTCCTCTAAACACACTGATAACAAGCAGATGTTAAAACCTCCTGCAGGACACTTTCACTCTGTAAAACTGTATCTGTGGTCACATTTACACTCGTTTACTTAAATCACTTCTCACAGCATGGTGAGAAGATTCAAATGCT
>CM029381.1:23265874-23360874 GCA_017165825.1 Hepsetus odoe | reverse complement strand
ACACAAAGCTCTTACACTGAAACAACGCTGTTCAGAATTAATATGACTCTTCTTTCGGCTGCTCCAGTTTAGGGGTCGCCGCAGCAGATCATCTGTCCCCGTTTCTTCCTGTCTTCTGCATCTTCCTCCCTCAAACGAATCGCCGGCATGTCCTCTCTCACCGCATCCATAAACCTTCTCTTTGGTCTTCCTCTTCTCCTCTTTCCTGGCAGCTCTATCCTCCACCTCCTGGTATAATCCTTGTCTCTCCTCTGGACGTGTCCAATCCAACACGGTCTCACTTCTCTAACTTTGTCTCCAAGACATCTACCTTGATCTGTCCCTCTGATATACTCGTTTCTAATCCTGTCCATCCTCGTCACACCCAACAAAAATCTCAGCATCTGTAACTCTGACACCTCCAGCTCCTCCTGTCTTTTCGTCAGCACCACTGTCTCCATCCCATACAACATAGCTGGTTTCACTACCATCTTGTAAACCTTCCTTTTCACTCTCACTGGTACTCTTCTTGTCACCGATCAATATGACTAATGAAACAGATGTGATGGATCTCAGTTAAGGCGAGGGTCATTTATTAGAGTAATAGATATCATGAACAATCTTTGTCAGTTGCTATTCTTACAGATAGACTGATTTTATTTCACATTTCCATAATTCCATTTAAACATGCAGTTGACAAATGCTCTAGTTAAATATGCATTTAGTGTAAAAAACATCTACTCTTGGGATGGTGTTAATTAAAATGTTTATTTAACGGCAGAGAAGCTCCAGAGAGATGATTATACATTACATTTTCTCCCATCTTTTGGAATGAAGAAAACAGTTATTGCAATCTTTATTATAATACAAAAATTAGTTCTATATCAGCTTGTGAGTAATATATTAGAAGCTTCTATGAAACCCTTGGACAGTAATGAAGGTTTTGAAGTGTAATGAGTGCAGGTTTTGCTTCTGTATGTAAAGAAAAGCTGAAAAAACAAACTCTTAAATGTTATGCAGTTCTATGCAAAAGTGAAAGTGACTATTCTTGTCAGCTCTGCATTTCACCCACACAAACTGTGCAGCAGGGGGCAGCTATTGAAAGCGCCTGGGGAGACATGATGGGCATGGTACCTTGCTCAAGGGTACCTCAGGGCAACCTACTGGTCTGGGATTCGAACCCATGAGCTTCTGATTCTGGGGAAACTCCCTAACCACTGGGACACCACTGCCCCAAAAAAACTCTTGAGCCCTTGTTTTTTTTATATTTTGTGTGAAAGTGAGACAGTAGGTCAGTGATTTGTGTACAAACAAATGTAACTCCAGTCTAAACACAAAGAGAGTTTCATTCTAACCAGCTTTAAATTCAATATTCACCACCACCACCGTTATTCTTCAGCACAGCCTCAACTCTCAAGACCAGCTCCTTCCTTTAAGTCATCTCCAGGAACACTTCTCCAGGCTTCTTCGGAAGGATGTTTCAAAGCTCTTCTTTGGACGCTGGTTGACTTTTGTTTTCCGTTCTCTGTGGAGATGATTCCAAACTGCTGAGGTGCAGGGATTGCACTGAAAGTGAGAGACAAAAACTTTGTCCTTCAGGAAGATCTGGAGAACTGCTCCTCAAAAGAAATACAAGAAAGTCTGGGTCTTTGGATGCAAATTATGAAGAAAGGATGGTTGTCTCTTCTTCACATGACACCACATGAAAGCGCTAAGTCCACATTTGAGTTCGCACCCATTAGAAACTCAACTAATTTGAGTTAGAAACCCTGTGTTTTAAGAGTGCGAGAAACACAAACTTATTAGAAGAAATGAGAAATCCTGAGGTATACTTTTCACTTCATGGTGCACGTCAGTTCGTGGGTATGTGGCCCCTGTGTGGCCCCTCGGTGCAGCAGAACGAACATTAACCCGAGTTTGATCTCCAGGGGAGCGATCGACTAGATGGGCCTGTTTCCACTGTTCTGTGCTCTTTGTTCTCTTTCTCTGTGTGTTCGTGTATTGCATTAAACTTTACACACCCCATTGGGTTGCTTCAACCACATCATCCTCAGCCCAGCAGGGTGTTAATGGCAGCAGAAGATCTGTTATCAAGTTTGCTTTCAGCAGTTTATGCTCTGGAGTTAACGGAATGTCCTGCAGTTGGTCCATTAAATGTCTTTGTCTTCATAATATGTCCCCGAGTAGTCAGTGTGTGAGCACATCCAATTGGTCATAATGAAAGGGATCGGCGTGACAAAGTGGGGCTCTGTACAGAGCAGAATTATGCACATCTACGTTTCGCTCAATGTGGTGGTTTAGAGACTTTGGCCCTCTGAGTCTTCAGTTTGACTCCATTTAAATATTATGGTGTATTTGGGTGCATAATATCTGTACCTTCTACTCCTTACATTCTCAGAACAGAGATGAAATCTCAGTTATGTTTATTCTCCATCACCTTCCCAACATCCAGACCCGTTTCAGACTAAATAGAATAGAATAGAAAAGAATAATCCTTTATTATCCCACGAATGGGAAATTCAGGTGTGGACACAAACACACAGAAAAGACGTCCCTCTGTGTGTCCATCGGTGCAGGACAGAGTGAAGGAGAGTGAGAGAGAGGACAGGGAGAGTGGACGGTGGAGTTCAGGGTGTGTGGAGTGTGTGTCCGTGATGGAGAACTAGTAGAGACGGTGATGAAAGTGAAGCGGTGAAGTTCATGTGGATTATTTTCAGTAGATTGTTTTTATTGGAGTTGAAGTTCGAGGCTTTAATAGTCTTTAATTCTATTAATATGGAGTGAGATTCAGTTCACTTTCAGCACAGACAGACACTCCAGACGTCCTTCAGAGGAGACACGTCTCACTCTACACTCTCAGTACACTCCTGTACTTTTACTTTACACTCTCTGTACATTCCTGTACTTTTACTTTACACTCTCAGTACATTCCTGTACTTTTTACTTTAAGACTCCGAGTACATTTCAGAGACTGTACTTTTACTTTTACATGCAGTACAGAATGCATGTCCTTTTGCCATGTCTGCGGCACTTAAAAACTCAAATGCTGATATAAAAATACATGAAGAATATACTTTTCTCCTTTTAAATGTATAATAAAACCTTTTTAAACTCTGGGGCAGCAGTGCAGTTCTGGTGTTCAGGACTAGGCCCCAGGATCAGAAGGTCACAGGATTGAATCCTGGACCAGTAAACTGATCTAAGCCACACATGAGCAATGTACAGTCCCCATCACTGCTCCAGGGGAGCTGTATATGGCTGTCCACTGCTCCATGGTGTATATGGGGAAAATACAGAGGATGTATTTGTTCGTGGTGTGTTCACAATGAAAAATAGTCACTTTCACTTCACACCGAAAGTGCTTAAGGCAGCTTATTGTACTACTTAATGTATAAAACAATGACTAAGAAAACTATATATTTTTTAGATTGCAAATAATTGCCAATGCCTGTGCTCTAGGTCAGCGTGTCAGGAAATAGTATTCCTAAATTATGTCTAGGTTTTAGCTTTGTAAGCTTTTGTAATCCTTATGCTTTTATGGAAAATGTATTTTTAGATTACAGGTTCCACTTTTTACCCTGGGGAACAGTCACAACCTTTAATATGCATTAAATTGTCTTTGTTTTACTAAATTAAACCACTTTAGGTTATTTTCCACGTTCCTTATACAGAGGCATGATGGTTTAAATCCATTAGAGCTCCTAATGTAGGTGTGATGCCGAAACAGAACGACGGCACGAGGCCTTCTGGGTTAAAACAGCCCTGCTGCTGAGTTCTCCCTAACCTGCCCAGCTCACTATCGCACACCGATGTAATCGAGGGTGATATATCTCATGATGCAGTTGAGGTTCTGAGGCTCAGGGCAGGTGAGGCTCTGTTTTTCCCAGGAGTGCATTAGTGCAGCACTAAGTCAGCTGAATTAATATTGTGCAGGACTGAGTAAATGGTGTCTGGGTACAGTAGATTATCTCGGGCCTTAGCGAGCAACGTCTCTCTGATGGATCGTTTGCTGAAGTGCTGGTGTTGGGGTGTGTTGCCTCCTCATGGTGTGTGTGTGTGTGTGTGTGTGTGTGTGTCTCAGCTACTGTCAGCCTGTAATAGATCACCTGCCTTCCCTATCATGCCTGCGCAGCCAGATAAGACTGCTTTCTGCATATCAGCCACCATCAGAGAGAGAGAGAGAGAGAGAGAGAGAGAGAGAGAGAGAGAGAGAGAGAGATATGGGTGGATTGAAAGAAAGAGAGAGAGAGAGAGAGAGAGAGATGGAGGAAATGGATGGCGAACACTCTCTTCTCTCGTTCAGAACAAATTAGCATTTTTATTAGCACGTTTTGGCCAATGACAGTGGATCTGTTCTGTGTGTGTGTGTGTGTGTGTGTGTGTGTGTGTGTGTGTGTGTGTGTGTGTGTGTGTGTGTATTTACTGACAGATACACCACTGTGTCCCAGAGTAAGTCCTTCAGGGCAAACGTGTCCCATTTTTGTGGCCAAATTGATTATAAAGCTCATAAAGCTTATGCTCTGTTCTGTGGGAAGCCTAGTGTTCAGGGAGTTGTCCCAGGATCAGAAGGTCATGGTTCGAATCACAGACCAGTAGATTGCCCTGAGGTACCCTTGAGCAAGGTACCGTCCCCATCACTGCTCTCTGGGCGCTTTCAATAGCTGCCCACTGCTGCACGTTTGTGTGTGGGTGAAATGCAGAGGTATAATTTCGTTGTGGTTGGCTGTGTTTCACAATGACAGAAATAGTCGCTTTCAATATCATACACTATGTGTCCAAAAGTGTGTAGACACCATTTCTTCTCTTTTTGAGGGCAGTGGAGGCCTAGTGTTTAGAGACTAGGCCCCATGATCTGAAGCCCATGGGTTCGATTACCAGAATAGTAGGTTACCCTGAGGTACCATTGATCAAGGTACCATCCCCATCACTGCTCCCCAGGTGCAGGATGCATGGCTGCACTGTGTGTATGGGTTAAATGCAGCTGAAACATATTGAATGTTTAGATGGATAGATTAGATAGATAGATAGATTGATAGATGGATAGAAGATTTAACTTTTAAATATGTCCTGGCAGTGTTCCAATTCCCATCTAATTGGCAGACAGCTTTCAAGAATGGTGACTGACAGATAAAAAGAAATATAAAGCTTATGTGTTCAGAATAACGCTTTGGGTTCGAAGCTAAAAAACAACAGGCCTGATGATTGGATGCTGACACATGAACATAGAGAGAAGAAAAGCTCTGCCTTGTTTTGCTGTGTGTGCTGTTTACGTCTTTACAGTCAGCTTTTTATGCCAGCGTGTGTGTGTCTGTGTATCTTTGGGCCAGATGGGGCTCAAGGCTGTTACTGCAACAGTATCAGAGGGAAATGGATCTAAATAAATAAATGCCTGGCTGTGTTTCCTTTCTGCGCTCTCCTTCTCCGTCTGTGTCCTTAGTGAGCACCAGGAATGAGTCTTATGGGAACATTTGTTCACCCAGGCCTTCCATTTCAGCAGTTTTATGTACAACATTGCATTTATGGACATATGATCGTCCACGGCATATGCCTGTCAGGCCCATGTAATCAAGATTAGTTTGTTTTTTCTTGCATTATTGTATTATATAATAAAAGTTTTGCATTATCTACTCACTAATCTAATCCGTTTTCTTCTTTCTGAATTGTTTCATTCACTTTGCATTCAGTTGTTTACTTTATATAACCTCTCTCTCTCTCTCTCTCTCTCTCTCTCTCTCTCTCTCTCTCCCCCTCTCTCTTGCAGGTAGTATTGTGTATCTCGGGATGATGGTGGGAGCGTTTTTCTGGGGGGGACTGTCAGATAAAGTTGGCAGACGGCAGTGCCTGTTGGTGTGTATGTCCGTCAATGGCTTCTTTGCCTTCCTGTCGTCGTTCGTGCAGGGTTACAGCATGTTCCTCTTCTGCAGGATGCTCTCCGGCTTTGGGTGAGTGACTCTTGTTTAGAACAGCTTTCAGTAACAGTCTCACTCTCTATCGTTTTCTGAGCCGCTTGTCCTGATTAGGATACCGGGGGGCGCTGGAGTCTTTCCCAGCTCTCACAGGCTGAAAGGAGGGGAGACACCCTGGACAGGTCGCAGGACAAACACACACATTTAGCATCGCCAATCCACCTGACGTCCCGCAAAGAAAGGACGCAGAACGTCCCACCTGGGAATTGAACCCAGGACCTTCTCGCTGTGAGCAGCTTGTAAAGATCCCTGACATCGGGTTGCTGCCAATCTTCATCAGTTCTGAAAAAAAACAGGCTCCACTACAACCTGGAATATTTTAAAAATCAAAACCTGCTACATAAAAATAATAGAAGTAATTCCATCCCTTCGTTAATCTAGTGCCGTGATTTGCAGCCACTGGGGACCCAGTGCTCTGCACATTTTGTGCTTTACCTGCTCTCACTACGTCGGCTCTAATCATCCCATTAACACACTGTTCCTAGAACACAGTGTGTTTTAGAGCAGGAAAAACACTCAAATGTACAGAGAAAGCAGGCCTCCAGGACCAGGGATAGAACGGTGTTCTAAGATATCTGATTTAGCACACCATACACACTTCTTTGCTGGGCTGAAAATGGATGAGCATCTATATATTATCTGCTCGCTGGTTCTGTGGTCAGTTTCAGCTGGAGGGCTCATAAATAGTTCAGCAAAAAAATGTACCTTTGAATTTCCCCTGGGATCAATAAAATGTCTGTCTGTCTGTCTGTCTGTCTGTCTGTCTGTCTGTCTGTCTGCCTGCCTGCCTGCCTGTCTGTCTGTTCATCCGTGCTTCCATCCATCTATCCATCCATCCATCAGGTGGCCAGTGAATGTGGACACAGCAAAGCGTTTGTAGGGTGTTTCTACCTCTCTGTGTTAATTTGTGTTAGAAGTTTAGTTTCGTGATTGCTCGTTCTCTCTGCAACCGAGTGAAATCAGCAGACCTCTTCTGGCTGGAGGTCTCTTTAATTATCATCGTCCAGAGCTGTTTTACTCGTTTAATTCTGGAGGGTTCTTTACGGCGGTCCGGGGAGCAGTTTAGCGTTTGATTGGGCTGCGGCATGAGTTTGCCCTCGGTTTGACCTCAGGCTGTAACAGTGGCACTAAGAGCCCTCTGTCTCCCTATGGGGGGGTAAAACAGACACACACACACACACACACACACACACACACACACACACACACACACACACACACACACACACACACAAGCTTCCCCACCCCGGTATCCTTTAGAACATTCTGCCTAGCTTCAAGCTGAGATAACGACTCCTCTGTGAGTGGATGGGCCATACACTAAATCTCTCTCTCTCCCTCTCTCTGTCTCTCTCTGTCTCTCTCACTCTCTTTTATTCTCTGCCACTCCTGTTTTTATGTCACTCCATGCGTAAGTTATGGGTCAGGTTAAAACAGCCCAGTGAGCAGTGTGTTCTGCTCTGACATTGCAGCAGAGAGAGAGAGAGAGAGAGAGAGAGAGAGAGAGAGAGAGAGAGAGGTGGTAGTACAGCAGTGTGTTTTATTGCTAATTGAATGAGTGGCCTGTGCTTTGTCCTTGAGTGCTTATCTTCAGCAGTGCTGCTTCTCCAATCTGCAGCCTGCACCCCCCCCCCTCCCTCAACCCCCAAAGGGTCAAAGGTAATCTTCAGACACGGACCTGAACCAGGGGTCAGTTTTATCCATTAATTATGTGTGAAACTGTTGAGTGAAGATTACATTTAGGTAGTTTGCAAGGTTCAAACGAAGCCGCTAAACTTCTGATTTCCTTACAGCTGCTGCACATCTGGTATAAAACACTAAATTAATGAAGGGATGTGTGTATCATTTTGCTCTGGCTCAGCTTTAGGAGACTGTTCCTAAATTGGTATTTAAGGTGGTTGTAGCTGATCTCTAGATTGGATCCACAAGATGTGACACAGTTTAAAAAATCAACCATATCCCCTGTCTAGAGTTTTCCTTTTTTTTTCACTTATTGGAGCCAAATTTTGGGGCAGCGGTGGCCTAGTGGTTAGGGCATTGCCCTGGCATCGGAAGATTGTGGGTTCGATTCCCTTAGGTAGGTTGCCCTGAGGTACCCTTGAGCAAGGTACCGTCCCCATCACTGCTCCCCGGGCACTTTCAATAGGTTCCCACTGCTGCACGGTGTTTGTGTGCATGGGTTAAATGCAGAGGTCCAATTTCGTTGTGGTTCTTTGTGTGCTGTGACCTCGCAATGACAAGGGTTGTCACTTTCACTTTTCAAATGCAACCAACACACACACTCAAAGGAGTGATTTAAGAAGTGCAGAATAATTTAAAATGCCTCAAATGAAAAGATTAGAATATGAATTATATGAATGATAAGCTCTGGAATGGACTGGTGACCAGAGTCTTTCTCCACCTTTCCCCTGGGAGGGGCTCCAGCACCATCATCACCCTGGTGAGGATAAATCACTCAGATAATGGTAGGTTCATGGATTTCAGTTGTATTACTGGCACATTGACAGGGTGTTCTGGAAGTTAAGATAAATTCTCAAACAGTGAGTTTGTTTCTGATGTTGAGCAGCAGATCTATGGTCTCTTTACTGAAGGAGGCACTGTAGAAATGCTCAGATATATAAGACATGCTGTGGTTTACCTGAAGCTTGTGAATATAAGCTTCTGATATGGTGATTAGGCAATTTACCGCATGAACAGAAGATTGCAGGTTGGTGTCCCAGACCAGTAGGTTACCATGAGTTACCCTAAAGCATGGTACTGTCCCACAACACTGCTCTCTGGATATAAGGTTGCCCCTGCTGCACTGTGTGGGGATTAAATATGTGGAAAGCTTTCTGTTGTGCTGCACTGGTTGCCGTGGTAATCCAACCACTTTTCGTCGTGTCGGTCCCAAGCTCGGATAAACAGGAAGGGGATCCGGAGTAAGATTTTAACAGATCAATGGGTGGACGATGATAAAGATTACCATACCGGATCAGTAGTCAAGAAGTTGAAATTGGGCTGCTGTTGGCCAAGGGAGAGGGAGAAGAAGTGGAGGAAGGCATGTCTGGAGGTAGGAAAAGAGAAGGAAGGGTAGTAGAGTGGAAGTGAAGACATGCAGTCAATTGGTGTGAAAGAGGAAGATGCAGAGGGCAAGATGAAATGGAGGCAGAAGAAATGGCGACCCCTCACAGTTTCAGTTTGTTCTCCCTCACGGTAGCAGCTGAAAGATGAAGCACTTCCACTTTAAACATCTGTGTTTTGTTTGCATCCTTATTTTTGAGACCTACCTTCTCATGTACGACCCACTGAAGACCGAGCACTAACACTGCCATGATGGAAGTATCAAATTTGAGACCACGAAAGCTTCATTATCACATCATGGCATTGGGCAGCAAGCTCTGGGGTAGTTAGGGTTAACTGCTTTACCCCGGAGGCATGTTTTTTAGTCATCAAAAACCCATTAATTTGAGTGACACAACTGGCTAATGGAGTGATCTTGCCAATACCTGTGCTCAGCTCCAGATGGTTCTTCTCCAAGAGAGCAAAACAGGCCCTTCTGGAAGGGTGGCTTGGTTCATCTCTGGTGATGCCAGAGGGTGTCAGTTGGATCACCTCACAATTGCCTTGGACTACCTAGCATGATTCATAGAGCAGGTGGGAGATAACTGGCAAAGCATCCACAAGCACCAGCTAGCTCTAGTGTTAGCTGCTCTGTCATTATTTTTAAATAATAAAATCACTTCTAATGTGTTTTCCTTACTTTGCTAAAGGTGCTAGCATGTGACATTAAGGCCTTAGGCTTTCAGTCCTTTGCTTCATTTTCAGTGATCCCTTGCTTGCTTTGTTCCTCTGCAGGATCGGTGGGGCAGTTCCCATCGTCTTTTCGTACTTTGCGGAGGTCCTGGCCCGGGAGAAGCGCGGCGAGCACCTCAGCTGGCTCTGCATGTTCTGGATGATAGGTGGTATCTATGCTTCTGCCATGGCCTGGGCCATCATTCCACACTATGGTGAGTCAATGCACTTTTTATAAATATTTAAAAATATTTAATCATCTTACACACCAGCTTTGATGTTTATGGTGAACACTTTCAAGACTCCACATGAGGCAGGTTAAATATCTAAAGTACAAAACCCTGAGGTGTGGACAGTGACTGGCAGTGAGTGCAATGGAAAGCTACATCTAGCAGGTTTCTGGGTGAGTTTGCAGCTCAGACCTCTTGCTGGCATCCATGAAGAAAATGAACCCCTGCCTAATGCACGGTATCACCTTGTGTGTTTGGGTGGAGTTTGGAGAGGTTCTTCCTGGTTAAAGATCTTGCAATGTGGAACGCCCTGTCTATCAGTCATGTAGGATGGTAACCAAAACAACTGTAAGATCCCCAAGGTGTGTACTGATGATAATAAAGACATCTGACCACTCTGAATGTCAGAGAGTCCAAGGCTTTGTTGGCTTTGACTGTTCATTTTTATAGCTGGCAGTAAGTCTCAAAGCATGTCCAAAGCTGGATGCAGTTTGACCAATTTTAGAGAATTAATGATGGAGAAGATTGGCTGATGGACTTGCCTCTGGACTTTTTCTCCACCCCTGGATACATACTTTGGATTAATAGCTAAGATGATGGATGGATGGACTTCTAGTGTAGTAACTTTAACCCTAAAATAATCTAAAGAAGTGGAAATTTCTTGACTGATTGGCTGAAGAAGATCATTTTAACATCATCAACTACTGTAGCTGCACTTCCAGAAGCTTCCACAACCCAAGCTAATGAGATATGTCACTCAGAAAGCATCCTCATGCATGATTGTGGAGTTCTGAGAAGAGAGAGGAGAAAAGAGTGAGATAATTGAATTACAGGCTCCTGGAAAAAGGATGGCTGTAAGGGAGGTGGGCTGGAGCACCGTAAGGAATGAATCTGCAACAAAGCAGAAGAGAGGTCGTATGAGGAGAAGCGAGTGAGTATGGAGGAGAGAGGGAGGGGAAGAGCAGGGTGAGAATGATTTATGCAGGCTGGGTTAAGGATATTTAAAGGGTGAAGTCACGAGAGCAAACGCAGAAATGTGAGAAAACGAGAAGAAAAGAAAGAGCAAGGGAAAGAAAGAGAAAGAGAATTACAAGAAGAGAGAAGCTGATAAGAAAGGAGGAGAAAGAATAGTGAGAGAAATGGAGATTGGGGGAGGAATGCAAAAGAGAGGAGGAAAAGGAGAGAAGATAGAGAGATAGCATCCTCCCATTCATCACCACAGCAGCACAGAAAAGAAGTGAACAAAGCCGTGATAAAGGCATGATGGAGGGATGCAGTATGATGAGCTAAGCCCTCTCTGCGTCCCTTTTTTCCTTTTATCAGAATGAATTTGTTTTTCTCCATCAGCAGTGGAGGCTCTCTTCTCTTTCCTTCTCTTCATTTCTCCTCTTGTCTCTTCCCTTTATTTCTCATCGTTTGCTTTTATTTCTGCTCTCTTCTCTAAATCGTCATTCCTGTGCTTGTCACTCTCTCCTCACTTGTCTTATAAACTTGTCTCTTCTCTTCTTTCCTCTTAAATTCTCCTCTCTTTTACATGAATTACTCTCCTCTGCATTTCTATTCGTTATTCAATTCTTCTTTTCAATTCACATTTAGTTTTCATCACATCTTTATTTCACGTCTCTTCATTTCTCTTAGTCTTCACTTCTCTCTTTGTCTGTTCTTTTATTTTTTTATTCAGATTATATCCTGGGTCTTCTCTTCTGTCCTCTTTTCTTTTCTTCTCTTCTCTTCTCTTCTCTTCTCTTCTCTCTTCTCCTCTCCTCGTCTTCTCTCCTCACCTCTCCTCTTCTCCTCTCCTCTCCTTGTCTTCTCTTCTCTCCTCTCCTCTCCTCTCCTCATCTTCTCTTCTCTCCTCGTCTTCTCTTCTCTCCTCTCCTCTCCTCTCCTCATCTTCTCTTCTCTCCTCTTCTCTTCTCTCCTCTCCTCATCTTCTCTTCTCTCCTCTTCTCTTCTCTCCTCTCCTCATCTTCTCTTCTATCCTCTTCTCTTCCCTTCTCTCCTCTCCTCTCCTCGTCTTCTCTTCTCTCCTCATCTCTTCTCTTCTCTCCTCTCATCTCCTTTCCTCATCTCTTCTCTTCTCTCCTCTTCTCTTCTCTCCTCTCCTCTCCTTGTCTCCTCTCCTCATCTCTTTTCTTCTCCTCTCCACTCTTCTCCTTTCCTCTCCTTCTCTTCTCTTCTGTTCTCTTCTCTTCTCTTCTCTACTCTCATCTCCTCTCCTCATCTCTTCTCTTTTCTCCTCTCCACTCCTCTCCTTTCCTCTCCTTCTCTCCTCTTTGCTGGACTGTAGCTTTAAGTGCAGGTGTGTGTTTTCTGCTGTGTAGCCTGGTGTGTGTCCTGGTCATCGTGGTCCAGCTCTGCAGTCACACCAGTACAGCTTTAAAAAAAACCTCCTTTATTCAACTCTCCCTCCTTTCGTCCGCCAGGCGCCTGCACCCTGTAATTGAGGTCAATTGATCAGCCAGTCTTGTCTTAACGCCTTACTCAGAGGCAGCGGTGCGTGTGATCGTGGTTCTGCCGCAATGCTCCCATCTCTGGGTTGTGTGTGGGAGGGGTGGAGGTGCGGGACGGGGGGGTAGAGTGTGTGTATGTGTGAGTGTGTGTTTTCAGTATAGATTTTATGCAAATGTGAGTAAAAAAGGATGAAGAATCTGAAAAGTGTTGCTGGTTCAGTGACTGTTCTGCTGCGTGTGGCTTATTATACTGCACTGGTTTAGATCCGCGGCTGCGCTGCCTTATTTCTAGTCTGGTCTTGTTGTTTTAGAGCTCCGCTGCCCACACAACCCACCGCAACATCTTCAAACCCGGCTTTCAATTTCAGATAACCCAGACAGTGTAGCGTCTTAAATCTTCGTTAAACAATCATGCCTCGTTAATACAAAAACATCCCAATAATATCTTATTGCATTCAATCCATATCAGAAATGGACATACACTGAAAGTTTGATTGAACTGATGTTAAGTTAATATGTACTGACATCAAAAACAACAAGCCTTCGCTTTTATTTTGGGGTAAAATTGAGGAAAACGCATATTGGTAAATAAACCTTTCTAACCGTTAATATATTATTAACATTCTACATTAATATACATTAATATAATTTAGTTTTATTTCTTTGAATTTACTTAAAAAACATTCCAACATTAAATCCATAGAAGGAACACTTACACCCTCTCATTCATTCACTTGCTCATTTTCTGAGCCGCTTGTCCTGATCAGGGTGCAAGGGGATCTATCTCTCACAAGTCGAAAGGTGGCGACACCCTGGACAGGTCATCAGTCCATTGCAGAGTAGACACTCACACACCTAGGGGACCATTTATAATCTTGAGTCCACCTGACGGTGGGAGGAAACCGGAGCTCCTGGAGGAAACACAGACTCGGGGAACGTCTACACTGAAAGACCTGGACCGTCCCACCTGGGAATCAAACCCAGGAACTTCTCGCTGTGAGGCGACAGCTCTGTGCCACCACCACCCCCCCATGACAAATGAAAACTCTTTGATGTCTCAGGTTGGAACCCGTGACCTTCTGACTCCACAAACACAAGGCCATCGCTGCCCCAATATTAACATAGCCGTCTGCTGTAGCCAACATGTTGACAACCACTATTTTAAAGCGTTGAGGTTCTGTACGTTTGTATGTGTGTGTGTGTGTGTGTGTGTGTGTGTGTGTGTCTGCTGTAGCTGATACATCATCTTGAGCAGCAGTTCAGGCAGCCGGCCGTGCACTCACTCTATTATACTTCTAATCCATAAAATGAGATTCTCTTCTGCAGCAGCTTAACACACACCCACAGAGCCGCAGGCACACACACACATATGCATGCACACACACGCACGCACGCACACACACACACACACACAGAGGAATTTATGAAATATTCACAGGGCTCAGCTGAACGAAAACAGGTTGCCTCAGTTCTCTAAATATGAGATCTTGCACTGTCAGTCCAAACCTTTCAGCGACACTTTTTTAGTTTCTGAACTCTCCCCTCAGGGCAGCAGCTGGATCACATCCTCCGCGAAGGGCTTTGCGGTGTGATAGGTGTTTTAATTCGGCTTATTTTCATCTTTGCTTTTCAGTGTTTCTATGGGAAGGTGGTGATGGTAAATAGGGAATCTGAACTTTTCACATTTCTTGGTGGCCCTTCACCATCAATGGGTTTTAGTCTACTGTTAAATCAGTGTCTCAGGCATCAGGTAGCGTCTTCGTCACCATCTCATGTCTCAGACGTCTGGTTCACTTCACTGAACAATGCTGAAACGATATGTCTCACCAAACCTGCTACGAATCATTTCATGTGTTAATGATTGATTTTGCAAAAACTGAAATAAATTGCTTCATGTGTATAAAGACATGCAGGGTGCTTGAATATAACAGGGTGAATAGAACTAGGTACATCCCAACTATGCACACACACACACACACACACACACACACACATGATTTCTGTCTGTAAAAGAAGGATGAATTACATTTGCACCAGAGATAACAGTGCTGCCAGATAGTGATCTGATTTCTTTCAGGGGTTCTTTCTGTGACTATTAGAGAGCTTTGTCAGATAACGATCTAGACTAGGAGTGTGTCGTAAAAAGGATGCCGAGCCGGACAGGATAAAGATCCGACTCCTCCATCTCTGCAGCTACGAGAGAGGCTGCACTGCCAGATAATGATTCAACCTTACAGGTTCAATGGTAGGACAGAAGACAGGGCTGCCAGATACTGATCTCACATCTGTGTGTGTGTGTGTGTGTGAGTGTGTGTGAGTGTGTGTGTGTGTGTGTGTGTGTGTGTGTGTGTGTGTGTTTGTTCGCATGCATGATGCATAAGATACTGTTGTTTAGGCCTTATCTTCTGCAGGCGTCATATTCACACTGTGAAACATGATGGTGTGACAATAAGAACAACAGACGGAGAGAGAGAAATAGACTGTATCCATATATGATATATATATATATATATAATTTTTTTTCTCCCCCAGGGGAGGGGTACTTTACCTAGAAGTCTATCACTATTGTTATATTTTAAATAAATAAAAAATAATATATTTTTAAATTCATTCATTAATTTATTTGACATATTTCTGTATTTTTCTGCACTACAGGTAAATCTGTGTACACATTTATTTACACTTTTGGCTATATTTCAATAAAAATCTTAGTATAAATAAAAGTATAAATACATATTTACATACTTTTCTCAAGTGTGTATATTTGTATATTTTAATATATACATAATCTAGTGTGTACGGTCACTTTACCCTTTTTTTTTGTAGATTTATATCTTATTTTATTTTATAAAAAGCTAATGGAGCAATCCTGGGCTGGTCCCCTCAGGCTAAGCCTTCAGTACCTTCAGTTAGAGAACACAATTCCTCTATATTCCATTTGCAATTTCTATTTTTAAGGTGGAAAATTCGAGGATGCATTTGAACTGTTTGCACCTTGAAGCAAAGAGCATTTTAGAAATGCAGGATCTTTTTTGTGACGGTGCACCTTTGACTTCGCTGCAGGTTTTACTTGTGTACTTGTGTTTTGATGTACTAGTCAGTGGTGCCTTAAAGATGTGCAATCGTGTGTGTGTGTATGTGTGTGTGTGTGCGTGCAGGCTGGAGTTTCAGCATGGGCTCAGCGTATCAGTTCCACAGCTGGAGAGTGTTTGTGGTGGTGTGTGCGCTGCCGTGTGTGTGCGCCGTCGTGGCCCTCACCTTCATGCCTGAGAGTCCACGCTACTACCTGGAGGTAAGACATGAGTGTGTGACACAGTGTTAATACGTGTGAGTGTGTGTGTGATGTATTGCATGCAAACTGAGAACATCATCTCCATACTTGTTAAATGTATTACAGCCTGTGGGGTTTCCCAGAAGAGCAGTGTTGCATCGTTCCTATGACAATTGGCATGACTGATCCTGAGAAGTCTGTCGTTGGTCCTTACGTCCCTCTTATCACACAGTGGGCTTATGCCGAGTCTGCCAGACTGGACATGAAGCCAAATTAAAGCACGCCAGAAAAAAAAACCACAAATGGAGGAATGAAATGCTGAGGGAGCTGTCGTCAGCCTGTTAACTGATTTATTCATGCAGCATTGTGACTCTTGGTCATTAAAGGTCCCATGTTTTGAAAAAACTTTCCATATGAAAAGAAGTTATAAATATTTACTGCTCAGAGTTGGACAAACAGCCCATTTTGTGATGTCACAAAGTCTATATATATCAACCTATTAAGGTGTCGTGATGAGGCAGCGGTGGCCTAGTGTTTAGGGACTAGACCCCAGGATCAGCATGGTTATGGGTTCAAATCCCAGACTAGAAGGTTATGCTTAGGTACCCTTGAGCAAGGTATCGTTCCCATCATTGCTCTTTGGGAATGGCTCAGATGTGAGTTAAATGTAGAGGTTGTATTTTGTTGTGGTTCACTCTGTGCTGTGTTTCAAAATGACAAATAGTCACTTTCACTTTCACCGTTTCTGTCCTCTGCAGACGGGGAAACACGATGAGGCGTGGATGGTGCTGAAACAGATCCATGACACTAATATGCGTGCACGAGGAGAGCCGGAGAAAGTGTTTACTGTGAGAATCTTCTAAACACATCTTCACTCTTAATGCTCACCACCTGCTGAACAACAGAGAAGCACAAAGTACATTCACCCTCCCTCCAGCAGAAGTATAGATACTTTTGTTAAAAAGAACCTGGGAACAGTAGAAGAATTCACTGAACTACTTTACTCAATACAAGTGGAAATGTTCAGGAATGTACTGAGAGTGTAAAGTAAAAGTACATGAATGTACTGAGTATAAAGTAAAAGTACAGGAATGTACTGAGAGTGTAAAGTAAAAGTACAGGAATGTACTGAGAGTATAAAGTAAAAAGTACAGGAATGTACTGAGTATAAAGTAAAAGTACAGGAAGGTACTGAGAGTGTAAAGTAAAAGTTCAGGAAGGTACTGAGAGTGTAAAGTAAAAGTTCAGGAAGGTACTGAGAGTGTAAAGTAAAAGTACATGAATGTACTGAGTATAAAGTAAAAAGTACAAGAATGTATTGAGAGTATAAAGTAAAAGTACAGGAATGTACTGAGAGTGTAAAGTAAAAGTACATGAATGTACTGAGTATAAAGTAAAAGTACAGGAAGGTACTGAGAGTGTAAAGTAAAAGTTCAGGAAGGTACTGAGAGTGTAAAGTAAAAGTTCAGGAATGTACTGAGTATAAAGTAAAAGGACAGGAATGTACTGAAAGTGTAAAGTAAAAGTACATGAATGTACTGAGTATAAAGTAAAAAGTACAGGAATGTACTGAGTATAAAGTAAAAGTACAGGAAGGTACTGAGAGTGTAAAGTAAAAGTACATGAATGTACTGAGTATGAAGTAAAAAGTACAGGAATGTACTCGGAGTCTGTCTCCTGTCTTGTCTCGGACTCTGTGTCTTCTCCTGCAGGTGAATCGTATTAAAATCCCGAAGCAGCTGGATGAGCTGGTGGAGCTGCAGTCCGAGTCGGCGAACCCTGCAGCTAAAGTGCTTTTCCGCATCCGCAGCGAACTCCGCGGGGTCAGTGCACCTGCCCCACACACCTTTCACACCTGCGATCACTTACAACCTGTAACGGTGCCACGGCCTAAACATCGGGTCCAGCGTGGTACCCAGGGTTAGAACACCAAGAGGAACCATTCAGAGGAAAAGTTTTGCAGTTTTTGCTGTTTTTTGGCATCAGATTTAGCCCTTTATTCACCAGCAAGGAACCGGGTCTGTTCTTGTTCCAGGCACTAAATTTACAACAGTTTGGAGGGTTTCACCCAAATAACGATTCAGAATCTTAAAATTGGTTCAAGATCCGATCCTCTTTTGGTGGAAAAGGATTAACAGTGCGCGCGCACGTGTGTGTGTGTGTGTGTGTGTGTGTGTGTGTTGTAGATCTGGCTGACGTTCCTCAAGTGCTGGGATTATCCCATAAAGGACAACACAATGAAGCTTGCCATAGTGTGGTTCTGTCTGTCTTTTGGGTAAGAAACAATATGTCTCTCTTTCTCTCTCTCTCTCTCTCTCTCACCATTTCTCACACACACACACACACACACACACACACACACACACACACACACACGCACACACACACACACTCGCTCTGTGCTGCCGTGGTGTAATAAGGTGCTGTCTGTTTGTAATGACTGTGTTTATACTGACTGTCGTAGCCCGGATGGGCTCAGAGGTGGAGCTGCGCCAGAGGGACCAACCTCTCTGTAATTACTGTTGTCACTAAAGTCAGTGAGTACGTGGGCTCAGAGGTGGAGCTCCATGAAAGGGACTCCTGTCCAAGTTCTTCTCTGGTTTGAGGGAAGGTTTGTGGAGCTGCTCAAGAAAGCCTCTTTCTCAGTATTATTATTATTGCTGTTGTCATTGCTATTATTATTATTATTATTATTAATGATAATAATAATGATAATAATAATGATAATAATAAATTCTTCATTCTTTGCCAATCCCAGCAGCTCCTTCCTTCCTTCATTTATTTATTCCTTCATTCATTCATTTATTAATTTATTCCTTCTTTTCTTCCTAGCTTCCTTCCTTTCTTGATTTCTTGTCTACTTTCTTTCTAGATTCCTTCCTTCCTCTCTTCCTGCATTCATTCACTCTTTCTTTTTTTCTGCTTATGCTTATCTTCTGCTTATCTGGGATCATTTCGTGCTGTATCAGGTTGTGAAGGGCAGCCCTGATGTTTTTTGTTTTTTTTTCTAGCCAATCTCAACAGCTCTTTCCTTCCTTCCTTCCTTCCTTCTTTTTTTCCTTTTTTATTTCCTCCATTCATTCATCCTTCCATCCATTTCCCTTTGCTTATCTGGGACCAGGTACCCCTGATGTTTTTTTCCTGAGCCAGTCCCAGCAGCTTCCCATGGTTTCCAAATCCATTCAAGACATTTTGTCCTTCCGTCTTGTCCTGGGCCTGTCCCGGGAGGCACCCAGAAGACATCTTACACCACCTCGACCAGCTCCTTTCATTACAGAGGATCAGTGACTCTGTTCCGGGCTCCTAACAGGAATCTTCTCACACTGTCTCTAAGGGTTCTGCCTGTCCAGAGGAGCGGGAGAACCCTGGGAAAGAAAAAGAAATGAAACTGGGACGTTATAAGCTGAAGTGCACTGCAGCCCAGTGTGAGAAGCTGGTGTTCTCTCCTGTCCTGTGCAGGTACTACGGCCTGTCTGTGTGGTTTCCTGACGTTATAAAGCACCTGCAGGCGGACGAGTACGCAGCGCGAGTGAAGATCCACAAGAACGAACGCATCGAAGACTTCACCTTCAACTTCACGCTGGAGAACCAGGTCCACTCGAATGGACTCTTCATCAATGACAGGTCAGTCTCAGGGTGGGAACTTCTCACCCTCGATTCAGTTTCATTTTGATTCTTGAGCAATGAATCAGTGAATCAAAAAAAGCTTAATGATTCAGTGTGAACCCATTCACAGGTATCTTGTCCCCAGGATCAGAAGGTCATGGGTTTGAATCCCAGACCAGTAGGTCACCCTGCTAGCAAGGTACTGTCCCGACACTGCTCCAAAGGTGCTGGATACGGTGCCCCCTGCTGGACAGCGTGTGTGGGTTAAATACAGAGCATGTATTTCGTTGTAGTTCACTGAGTGCTGTGCTAATAAAAAAGTGATTTAGAGTTTTAGAGCTCTGAAATCAGGGCACCTCCGTTTCATCATCGTATTGTAATAGTGGGTCTGTGTCCCGGGCGAGTCTTCCTCCCTGACTGGATAAGAAAGTGGACCCGGACAGGCTGCTGTTCTCACCGGGGACCTGTGGAGCATCGTTTTTGTGGAAGGTGTTGAAGGGAACGTCCCAGGTTGTTGAGCAGAGCAGGATGATTTCACCACATTATGAACTTCAATCTTATGCCATAAAAATAAAAATAAAAATAACTCCATACATGACCTCGACAGTTTATCCTGACGGGGGTAAATAGGGGAGGGACTGGAGCCCAAAAACGTAGGTGTGTGTTGTTCCTGCGTTTTTTAATCTCATTCACTGTAAATAAAGAAATAAAAGCAGCCGTGTTACAATAGACCAAGAAACAGGATCCATAACAGGAAATGAAAAAGCTGCTATCTTCCTTCTCTCTCTCTCTCTCTCTCTCTCTCTCTCTCAATCCACCAATCTCTGTCTCTCTCTCTCTCTCTCTCTCTCTCTCTCTCTCTCAATCCACCAATCTCTGTCTCTCTCTCTCTCTCTCTCAATCCACCAATCTCTCTGTCTCTCTCTCTCTCTCTCTCTGAATCCACCCATTTCTCTCTCTCAATCCACCCATTTCTCTCTCTCTCTCTCTCTCTCTCTCTCTCTCTCTCTCTCTCTCTCTCTCAATCCATCAATTTCAATCCATCCATTATATATAAATATATATATCTTGTATAACTCCCTTCATTGATTATTGTAATTGATCATTGATCACCTGCTTTATTGATCAGTTCTGATTCGTGTTCTCAGGTTCATCAGTATGAAGTTCAAGTCGGTCACGTTTAAAGACTCCACCTTCCAGAACTGTTACTTCGAGGACGTCACTTCACTCGGTTCCTTCTTCAAAAACTGCTCCATCATAGACTCCTTCTTCTACAACACAGGTGTGCAGACGTGGAGAAAGAAAGAAAGAAAGAAGGGAGATATGTAGAGAGGTAGAAAGACAGGATAAAACAAAGAAAGAAAGGAAGGGGAAGAGCAGCAAGAAAGAAAGAAAAAAGAAGGGAGAGATGCAGAGGGATAGATCCAGTTAAGAGGAAGAAATAAACAGAAACTTAAGAGATGGACAGAAGTGAAGGAAAGAAAGAAGGGAGATATGTAAAGAGGTAGAAAGACAGTATAAAACAAAAAGAATGGGGGAAAGAGCAGCAAGAAAGAGAACAAACCAAGAAATGAAGAAGGAGGCAGAGAGATGAAAAGAGAAAGAAAGAAAGAAAAAGGAAAGGGACAGCCAGTTAAGAGGAAGAAAAAATAAAGAAGGGAAATATGCAGAGAGGGAAACTAAAACAAAGAATGAAAGAACGGCAAGAAAGAAAAAAGGCAGAGAGTTGAAAAGAGACATAAAAAAGGAAGAAATGAAAAAGAAAAAGTGAAGGGAGATATGCAGAGAGGGAGAAAGACAGAATAAAACAAAAGGGGAGGAAGAGCAGCAAGAAAGAAGAGGCAGAGACATGAAAAGAGACAGAAACAAAGAAAGAAGGGAGATATGCAGAGAGGGAGAAAGACAGAACAAAAGAAAGAGTAAGAAAAAGAATAGAGACAGACGTGAAAAAAGAGAAAGAAAGAAAAAGAAAGAAAAGGAAGGGTGTCATGGACAGGTGTGTGTGTGTGTGTGTGTGTGTGTGTGTGTGTGTGTTCTGTTAAATCTGACTGTAGAGAGAGCTACAATGTAATACTGGCTCTGTCCAGCAGAGGGCGGCATGCTGTTCTGTTATTGATCCTCTCTTCTGCTCCTGGAAACTCCTGAGTGTAGAACGTTCCTGATGTTCCTCACCGTCTCTTCTCACACACACAGATATCGACGACTCCAAGTTCATCGGCTCGTCTCTGATCAACAACACCTTCGCTCACAATAAAACAGGCTGTCAGATCACCTTCGACGACGACTACAGCGCCTACTGGGTCTACTTCATCAACTTCCTGGGGACACTGGCCGTGTTGCCAGGCAACATTGTCTCCGCCCTCCTGATGGACAAAGTTGGGCGTTTGAGCATGTTGGGTAAGGTGATCGTTCAAAGCTGTGTTTCACTGAACTAAACTGTAGATTCATGCCGATTTCCTTCCCTTGACTCTTCATGATAGACTTTCATTTTAAAAGATGACAAAATTATTCATTTAAAATTGTGAATTATATAGGTAAAGGATCTCTGTTCTGATTGGCTAAACAGTATTGCGTCTCATGATGTCACGGTGGGTGGGTGGAGCTGAAAATGTAAATTTAATACGCAGCACTGTGCAATGGTTTCAGGCAGGTGTGAATAAATGCTGTAAACAGAACGCTTTCAGAAATATCAATAATGATTGTTTATTTTGATCAGTTTACAAAATGCAAAGTGAGCGAACAAAAGAAAAATCTAAATCAGATCCATATTTGGTGTTACTACCTTTTGCCTTCAGAGCAGCATCAGTTCTTCTAGGAACACTCGCACACAGTCGGGGATTCTGTAGGATTATAGTCGGTGTCTGATCAACCAGTTTTACCAAACAGGTACTGGTGATCATCAACGTCACACGGAAGAGAAACACAGTCATGTTTGGAACGACCGACCGACCGGCCGAGCTCCTTCAAAAACCATGTGCGAGTGTACCTAGAAGAACTGATGCTGTTCTGAAGGCAAAGGGTGGTCACACCAAATATTGATCTGATGTAGATTCTCTTCTGTTCATTCACTGCGTTTTGTTGATTGATGAAAATAAATGATCAACACTTCCATTTCTGAAAACGTTCTGTTTACAGCATTTTTTCACACCTGCCTAAAACTTTTGCACACTGCTGCATTTTATAATGAAGATCTTGTTATATTACATATTAACATTTTATTATTTATTTTTGGGAATCCTTTCATCCAAAATTGTTCTCTTTCTTTCATTACCTTTCATTACCTTTTCTTATACATAAGATAGAGGTGGTTGTTTTTTTTTTTTCTTTTTTCACCATGTTTTTGACCATTTAGGGGCTCTAAATGTTTGGAGGGTGATGGAAAATGAAAGTAATGGAGAATTCCCCCCAACCATCTCCATTTCTTCCGGTCCTCTGCATCTTTCTCCTTCGAACCAATTGCCTGCATGTCCTCTTTCTCCACGTCCATAAACGTCCTTTTTGTCCTTCCTCTTCTCCTCTTTCCTGGCAGCTCCATCTTCAACATCCTCCTCCCAGTATAATCCTCGTCTCGTCCAAACCAACAACAAAGTCTTGCTTCTCTAACTTTGTCTCCAAAAGATATCTGGGTTCGAATGTAGCGAGTAAAAGGAAAATAAACACTCAGAGTACAGACAGATCAACAAGTACAGGAGCGTTTGTAGTTATTTTGGGTGAACTGCTGCCCTCTTCAGGTTCAAATGGGCTGTGTGTTTTCTAGGAGGCTCGATGGTGTTGTCTGGTATCAGCTGTTTCTTCCTGTGTTTCGGCACCAGTGAGTCAATGATGATCGCTATGCTCTGTCTTTATAACGGCCTGAGCATTTCAGCCTGGAACTCGCTGGACGTGGTCACAGCGGAGCTTTATCCCACTGACAGGAGGTACATTCAACACTCAGCACTGTGCAAAAGTCTCTATCTCCTCATTTCTTCATGTGTGGCTTCCAAAGATCCAGACTTTCTTGTATTTTAATGTCCTGTTGAGGAGCAGTTCTCCAGATCTTCCTGAAGGACAGTGTTGTTGTCTCTCATTTTCAGTCCAGTCTCTGTACCTGAGCAGTTTGATAGTTCTGTGTTGGTTAATCCACACAGTGATCTACATCTGAACCTTCAAGCAGAACAAAGTGTCCAACTTTAGACATGAAGCAGTGAAGAAACAGGTGCAGATGATTCCAGATGATCAGGTGATTCATTTACTGCTGATGCTGAACGCTAGAACCTTGTAAATTTAGGCACTTTGCAGGAGCACTAAAACATTTTTTCTCATTTATTTCATTTAATCTCAATTTGACAAAGACAAACGGTTTGGGAGGAGAACAGTAATATTTCTGAATCAACAAGGTGATTCCCTGCAAAATATGAAGAAATGAGGAGCTCAAGACTAATTTAAATTAAATGTAATTCAAGTCAGTTGTGACAGTGTGTGTGTGTGTGTGTGTGTGTGTGTGTGTGTGTGTGTCTTTCAGGGGCACTGGTTTTGGCTTCTGTAACGCTATGTGCAAGCTGGCAGCCGTGTTCGGGAACCTGATTTTCGGCTCGTTGGTGAGCATCACCAAAGCCATTCCCATCCTTCTGGCCTCCAGCGTGCTGGTTTGCGGCGGCCTGGTCGGCCTGCGACTCCCAGACACACGTGCCAACGTCCTCATGTGACCCCGACCCCTGACCCCACACCTCTAACACTTGAGTCGCCACGGAAACAAGGAGGAGCCTCCGGGTTGAAGCAGGTGTAACAGGCATCTGTTCTTTCACCAAGACTGCTTGTTTATTCCATCACTGATGGTTTTATTTATTTATTTATTTATTTTCCAAACTGAGCAAGTTTATGTGCTGAGTTTCATTCACAAAGCCCAGACTAAAGATAACTGTTGGAGGCTCCTGAGATTTTTGTTGGGGGTCTGTCACACAGCTGGATTTCTGTTTTAAATACACAACTATTTGAATCATTTACTTCATTTATTGTCATCTAAATGTTCGAAATGTCAGAAATCTCCGACTAGATCCAGTTTTTTTGATTCTGGACATTATTGAAGCCGGTTCCCTTTCTGGGAAAAAAACACGTTACTATAGCAACATCAAGCATCTTGCCTAGAAACCTCCTGGGCATCTAGCATTTATGAATTTGACTGATGTATCAAAATATCTAATATACTAACATCAGTTATCGACTTCTGCCAATGTAGATTTTATATTGAGTGTAACAGATGACGGCTGCCTTCCAGTTGCACTGTTAGCTGCAGAGTTAGCTAGATAACTGATTTTAAAGGCATCGCGTGAAAGATTTCCCTCCACGTTCGAATGACCGAAGCAGATAAGATCACTTTTGTGAAGACTGCTGAAGATAATAGTGAGTGTCCATTAAAGACTAAAGCTGATAAAGTAACGTAACACAGATTTTCTAATAAAAAAATGACACTCAATGGTTGTATTCAGTGCATAACCATGAGTGGATTCTGTTTTAGCTCAATTTCACGTCTTCTACTAGCTAAATATAACGTGTGGCCATTCCACTACGCGGGCTAGAGGCCCATTATTTATGCGAGACTTTTGTTAAGGTTATTGCATTCATTTTGGACAGATGTCTTCACTGCACTGGTCTAAATGACCATGTCAGATTGTACTTTATGCCTAACCTGCTCCAGGCAGGGCAGGTTCAGCCCGTCACGGCCTTCTACAGCCTTCAGACGAAGGTGGACGTGTCTGGTCCTTCTCAAGTGTCCTTTGTGACATTTGCAGCATCTGTTACATACATTTATATACATTTCCATTTTTAATCTGCTCTGTAGGTTCTGCCACCTGCTGGTTGGGACAAAGCACTCAGAGAATGAGTGGATGGATGGACATTTAAGCATTTTTGCACCCTTTCTCCAAAATCTCCATGATTGGCTGTAAGTCCATTCTTATGTCACGAATCAATAGCCCGAGTCTCTAAATCTGGGTTAAAGGAGACGTTTTTTTTTTTTTTTTTTTGGCCCAATTTGCATTTTGTGAGGAAAGTCCGTCAGAAATCTGCTCTCTGTGAGACAGACTCCAGGTCTGGGCTGTAAAAGTGATTCGTTTTTATGTTTCATTGCTTCAGCCGTTTACACCTGAATCGATCCGGAGGAAAATCCCAAGGCCATAGTAAATATAAGAGTAATAACAACAGCAGCTATCGGTGTTAGTGTAGGCTCGACCTCTGCTGACCTCCTGACCTCGGCTACTAACACTTAACATGGAATGAAAATTTCTTTCATCTTCTTTTGTGACGCAGAAGAAATCGTAAAAAGAGTCGCCATCGCAGCAAAAAGGCTTTAGACTTCGTGAACTGTGTGGTCAGTTTAAGCTCATTTGCAAGGGCTTTGCTTTACGGCAGTTTCACTTCCTTCCATCCTTCTCTTGTGTTTCCTCTTTATCTGCGGCCGTGTGTTAAAGGAAGGCCCTTGCCACGCTGCTATGCTCTGGTGTTTCTCTGTCATGCTGCTGTGTGTTCATGAGCTGCAGTCTTCTCTGATCACGGAATGGCCTTTTTCTTTAAAAGCGTGCCTCTTTCCCCAGAATAAACGAGTAAAAACATCCGTGCTGATCTGTACGCTTGCTGTGTGTTATAGTGCTGTATTTTTGTAAATAGGCAGACGTGCACACTTGTGCTATTAGCCTTGTCCTGGACCTCCTGCCTTACAGTCTGCAGCTGCCATGCTCCTCCTGACGATGCGTAATGAAATCAGACATAACAGGGCCCCTGATTGGATTATTACCCAACTTAATCCAATCGCATGATTGGTTTGCATGATCTGCGACTCTGACAGGGAATTATGCTGTGCACTCAGCCCTGCCTCTGTTTCTCTGCTGTCTTTAGCATGTCCTCATCGACTTGCGTTGCCGTTTCCCCCCTCGGGAGAACCCCTGAAGGAGCCTTGCAGCCTAAAACTAGCGTGTATAATATTTTTTTTCATGCTACGTAATATTCTCTAGCAAAGCACCTGGAGTTCTCAGCCACACAAACATGGGCTTCATTTCCCAGAAATGTAGAAATCTTGATAAAATCGATCAAATTAGAGCAAAACAATGGACTAGACAATATAAAATTCACTTTTCTATAATGTTATTTTATTGGCTGTTAATCTGAGCAAAGTAGTTCTGCAGAACAGCTTGAATTTTAACTGTAAGCACTGAGACCTGCATTGCTGAGGGTTCCTTTTGAAACATCAGCTCCTCGTGGTCCCTCCGTCAGCGAGGACATACTAAAAACATCACTGGGTGTCTCTTCACCCGCTCAGTCCAGCGGGTCCAGACTGTAGGTCAGGAGGTTAGTCATGCTGTTAACTGTAAAAGCATCCCTTTTCACAAAGCCCAGCATTCACACTCGTGCCCAGCAGTTTAATTCCGTCAAACGTCTAGCCGCCTACTGAGGGAAGAGGTCTGGACGTCAATATGGCCACCAGAACAACACCACAAAAGTGATGAAGCCATGCATACCTGGCCTGGAGTCACTCATATACAGGCCTCTTGCTGCTACTTTCAAGCTTTTTGTTTTGGAAAGATTAACTTAATGTTATTTTATTGGATAAATTACTCTTATTTTATTCATTTAATTGTTTTATTTATTTATTTTCTGGTGGGGGGGGGGGTGCACAGTTAGGCTTACACTTTATTTAGGACGCTTTCTTGGATCCTTCTGAAATGTTTTCATGTGTCAGGTTCTTGCCGCTACTAATACGTTTTGCGATTATGTGTAGTTGTGTTGTTTATGGAATTGTGTTGTTTGTTTATTTATTTATTTATTTTAAAATGGTGCATTTTGGGTTAATTGCTGCGCTTCATGAAGTGCTCTGTCTGGTGATCCGTCACACCCTGCTGCTCGTCTGGAAAGGTGTAGGCCGCTGGCTTGTAGATGTGCTCCATGTCCCATGCTGCACCTCGTGAATCGAGTTCTACATGAAACTAAAGCCCAAAACCGACTCGTGCCCCGGACTTTGAGGCTGAGTCTGCATTATATATGCATCTGCGTTTACATCTGCGTTTCTCCTTGTTGCCATGGCAACCGACAAGCTTGGCTTGGATGCTCATCTGCAGACAGCAAGTTTGTCTGTGTTTGCCAGACCAACCATGTTTCTCTTTAAGTTAAAAAAAAATGCACCCTTCACACTTGAATATGATCCAGATCCATCTCTGACCACCTCTGGATGAGGTTTGGGGATCTAGTGGCTCACAGTGCCTCCTGGGTCCATTCATGAAGATGTGATCCACTGGAATCACATGAAAACTGCCTCTCGACCCGACCAAATAAGGCCAGGCTAAATTTAAAACATGAATGCTACCCAAAGCTGCTCATCAATGTCACAAGCTCTTTTTTTTTAAGATCAGCAGGCTTATTGGCAATCAGCTCAATGTTTCTGCACTGATTCTTTAGTGAAATATTTCCTTTAGAAGAGCAAGAACAAGTAAATATATCGTCACTATCCAAAATCACTTCTTTCAGAGTAAAGTGGGAAGCGCTTCCGCCTCACAGCGAGAAGGTCCTGTGTCAGAATCCCAGGCGGGACGGATGGGGTCCGTTCTGTGTGGAGTGGACATGTTCTCCCCCGTCTGTCTGTCTGAGTGTGTTTCTCCCAGGAGTTCCGGTTTCCTCGCACAGTCCCAAGACATCATCAGGTGGATTGGAGATGCTAAATTGTCCACCATCTTTATTTTTTCCTCAGTAGTTTTCTTCAGGACATGATCAATGTGGGCACACACCAGCTTGGTCATAATGGAAACCAGCATCCACTTTGTGGATTAGATTTAAGACTGTTTGTACTACCAAATGAAATGACTGTAATTCAGATTAAAATAAATACGGTCCATAAAAATAAAGCAAATATAGCTGGTTTAAACCCGGCTAGGTAGCAGACCCCTAGCATGACCTGATGTTGTCCGTTCTGTGTAATGCCATGTATAGGTAACCCTTTCAAGCAACTCTAGAAAAGACAGACATAGGCCATAAAAATGTGTTTACGTATAAAAAGTAATCCATTCGATCCATTTAAATCCAAAAAGCATCCACAGCTTAGGGTGTCTGACATCCAGGAGCATGACTGAGACCAGCTGACCTACACCTTTCAGTATCACATGCTGGCCACTTTATTAGAAACCCCTCGCTAGTTGCACCACCTTGTAGAATTATGAGTTTATGAGCACAGAGCTGCTCCTAGTTGGACAGAAGTGTCCTTGCTGTAGATAAAATGGACCGCCTCCTTTCTAGTGGCGGGGCAGATGGACAGCACAGCTGCTGGATGGTGTTTCTAATAAAATGGCCCGATACAAGTAGGCCTGTCGCTAGGCCTATGTTTATTCATTCACATACAAGAAAGGTGCAATCCTGCTGGTGTGGGTGTCCTCCCGTTCAGTGAAGCGGTTACATTGTTAAAAGCTCCTCCTTGTGGAGGCTGCTGAGATTGCATACGATTTCTTACCACTGTTTGAGTAATCGTGACAGCCCTAGATGCAAGGTTGGTGTTTCTGATCAACTGGACACTAGAGTACTGGTTTGTTTGTACGTGGCAGCTCGAATTACCCCCCGTGCACCGTCCCTTCGTTCCACCGCTGGAAAAACGCAAAACAGCCAGCTCAGCGCTCCGACGAATAATGCCGTTTTTAAAATCTCCTCTTGCATGTGTGTTAAGGATTCTCTTTTCATTTCCGCTTCATGTGTGTCGTGTTCTCTGGAGACGGAGGGAAGAAAAGCTTTTTTGTGGTGAGGAAATGATGAATGTATCTTTTTGGTGAGTTGTGTCAGTGTGGGTGAGTCTCTTGTGTACGGTGGTGAATCTGGCATGCTGACACTGGGGGGTCCGACAAGGTCCCATTCAGTTTCTTATATGTCTGTAAAGTCATTTTGCCAAATAATTCTCCTTGATATTATTTATTTTGAAGAGAGAAAAGTCCTGTAAATTGTAGAGCGATTAAGAAGTGGATTCCTTTTGGATCCGAGCGAACTGAAATTAAAGTCTCTATAAGAATAAACAAGTCTCTGGTTTTATTCCAGTTCTTGACTGTTCCCACATTTATCAATGAACAGAACCAGGTTGGAAACCTCCTAAGGAGTTGATATAAGTTCCCTATCTTGACAATTAGCTTTTCAAATTAATCCTTTATCAGATTAAATCAGAAGCTGCTTAGGTAACCCACACATTCACTTACCACATATTTTTAATGGGAAAAAAGAAGGATTGTTTGGAAAGAGATGGAGAACAAGATCATATAGATGATTGATTGTCTGTATACTTTTGGCCATATTGGGGGTATACAGCATTATCAATCTTTACGCTGATAAAGTAAAGAGGATAAAATATTCATTTTAAATAAAGGCAGAAAATATATGCCACTTCAACACTTAACATCAACAAGTAACTGACATTAAAAAAATCAGATAAACTGAGATGATGATAAATTCATTTAGAACTAATTTAAAAAAAATGAAAACAAATAAATAAAACAATAAAAATGACAGCTCAATAAAATAAATGAAAAATGAATATGATATGTATTTTAATTCTTGTTTTTTCGTATTTATTAATAAGCATGACTGCAAGACATTGAAAGGGTGGCTCAGTAGCTACTTAATGACAACAAATACACCTTCTTCTTCTTCTTCTTCTTCTTTTTCTTCTTCTTTCGGCTGCTCCTGTTTAGGGGTCGCCACAGCGGATCATCCGTCTCCATTTCTTCCGGTCCTCTGCATCTTCCTCCTTTAAACCGAACACCTGCATGTCCTCTCTCACCACCTCCATAAACCTCCTCTTTGTTCTTCCTCTTCTCCTCTTTCCTGGCAGCTCCATCTTCAACATCATCCTTCCAATATAATCATCGTCTCTCCTCTGCACATGTCCAAACCAACGCAACCTTGCTTCTCTAACTTTGTCTCCAACACGTCTAACCTGATCTGTCCCTCTAATATACTCATTTCTAATCCTGTCCATCCTCGTCACACCCAAAGAAAATCTCAGCATCTTTAACTCTGACACCTCCAGCTCCGCCTCCTGCCTTTTCATTAGTGCCACCATCTCCAACCCGTACAACATAGCTGGTCTCACTACTGTCCTGTAAACCTTCCCTTTTACTCTCGCTGGTACCCGTCAGTCACAAATCACTCGTCACTCTTCTCCACCCATTCCAACCTGCCTGCACTCTCTTCTTCACCTCTCTTCCACCTCTCTTCCACTTGAACCGTTGGTCCCAAGTATTTAAACTCCTCCACCTTTGTCACCTCCACTCTGTCCATCCTCACCACTCCACTGTCCTCTCTATCATTCCAACAATAAGTGCATATGTATCTTCAAAAAGAGCTTTGTGTACCACATTTTCCACTCCAGTCTCCAAACTCCAATCATTCTAGATGTAAAGAACCTCACAGAACGAAATATTTTCAAACATGCTCCAAAAAACATGCACGAATAAAACAGAAACTGTGTTTTCACACAATCACCACCAGATGAAGACATTTAGCCGTTCACTGTGAGCCGTTTCCTTTCCTGTAGTTTCACTGCAGCATGTGTTATATTGTCTCTGTCCTTTAAATTTGAGAAACATTGGACTGAAAACGAAGACAGTATTGTATAAATATCAATACAACGTCATTTAAGTCTTACACTGATTCTGCCAGTTAAATAACTAATAGCTTCTTAAATAGCTATAATAATTTTATTCTGCATTTTTATTTCTTCACTATTTTTGCCTTTTATTTAAACTTGTACTTGTAGTTTTATTTTTAATTTAATTCATTTCAATTATTTTAATTTTATTTATGCATTTTTTAAATTATTGTATTTTTTATTTCATTTTTTACTTTATTTATTGAATTGAAATGAAATTATTTAATTTTATCATATATATATATATATATATATATACACGTGTCTTTTTTTATAGTCTTTTTTGCTGTAGAAATAAAGATGACTCGACTACTTGATTTAAAAGCAATACACTCTCCCTCCCGCTAATCTCATTTATTATCAATCTCAATCCACAACCCTGTTATTGCCTTGCAGTAAAGTAACAAAAGAGCGTTATTCTAGTTTTAACAGATGTTAAGAAAAAAAACTCTAATAACTACAGATATGATCAATGACTTTCCTGAACACTAAACCTTCAGTGAACTTCACGTTGAACCTGCGAGTTAAAAGCCTTTGATTTGGGACAGAACCAGCTCAGACCTTGTTAAAGCCTCTGTTCTGAGCCTGTAACGGTTAGAAGAGGCTTTGTGGAGCTCTGGCACTGCAGCACTGCAATCAGAGGCAGCTGTTACCGCCGTGGCTCTTCCAGTTCTGGAGCCAGTGTGACATTTTATCACAGTCAGGATGGATCTGAAAGCTGAGTAAGAGGAGCTGGTCTGGGGCCAGTGCTCAGGGCCTTCTCTTCTCCTCTGTGGTCCCGGACCCTGCAATCCGGAGAGGCCTCAGTACGGCTGCATCCTCATGTCTGACATGCCAGAGATGGCTGAGGCGTAATCCTGACTGGGTCGCTACTGAAGCGTTCCATTAACCACGTTTAGATCTGGCTCTCAGAACACACACACACACACACACACACACACACACACACACACACACACATGCATCAATATACATACTGCTGAGCAAGGACACGGGGATTCATCTCTGAAGTGGTTTGGTTTTGAGTTATTTGATGAAATATTAACAAGGAGGATAAAAATAGAAGGGCCAAGCACTTAAAGTCCTGCAGATTAGATTTCTTGGAAACTTCCAGCACTTCAAAAAATAATAAAGCATTAATCGTAACAAGAAGGTTTATCAGAAATAGACACTTGAATCATTTGTATGTAGTAATAACTAGACATCATCTACACGACATGCCATTAAACACCATTACTACCCAACACCGACACATTAGCTAAAGATTGTGGATTTAGTAGGTTGCCCTGAGGTACCCTCGAGCAAGGACCCGTCCCCGTCACTGCTCCCTGGGCGCTTTTCAGGGTGGGTGTTTGCGTGCATGGGTTAAATGCAGTGGTCCAGTTTCGTTGTGGTTCGCTGTGTGCTGTGCTGTGTTCTCGCAATGACAAGAATAATCACTTTCACTTTATTGTATATAAATCAGATGCTACACAATAATCAGACACTACCTGTTAATTAGCTCCTCCCCACAACACATAATAATGACGGACGATGCTGGAGTCTATCCCGGCTTTCACGGGACGAAAGGTAGCGACACACCTTGGGTAGAACACACTCACACCTAGGGGTCAATTTAGTCTCTCCGATCCACCTGATGTTAATGTCTTTGGACAGTGGGAGGAAACGAAAACTCCTGGGGTGAACACATGTCCACTCCACACAGAATGGACCCGAACCGTCCCACCCGGGAATCGAACCCAGGTTCTTCTCACCGTGAGGCGACAGCTGCTCCGACTGAATGCAAATCATGTTAAATCCAGTGTAAAACAAGGCTGCCTGCAGAGAAACGTTCTGAAGGGCTCCGTCTCCATCATTCTGTTCAGAGTTTCCCTTCACTTTTGCGTGTTCCGTTTTTCAAGCAGGTTATTACGGCCTTAGATGCGTGCGAGTCGCATAAAAACAAAAGCAAAACCGAAAAAACTTGCAGCAAATAGTTTGCATTTCGGTCTTAATCGTTCTTCTTTGTTTGAAAAAACAAAAAGACGTGGCGTAGCATATACTTATCGTATGCTGTAATTAAGGTAGCTGCAGAGATGAAGAGGAGCTGAGCTGACTCATCCTTAGAGCATGTGTGTTTAAGCCAGTATGACTCAATTAAAGCCATCGTCAGAACCTTCATGCAGCCACAGCTTCTCTCAGGCCTGAGAGTGCACATTCATAGCGCGTTGCAGCCGTCCGTTTTTTTTTGCCGTCGCTTTAATCTTTTATGGTTCAGAATGATTGTAACGTCAACGAAGAAGCGCAGAGTGGCCCTTGAGTTGGAGCAGAAACTAGAGAATGAACGATTGGACAGCTAGACGAGCAAAAAATATCTACAGCACTGTGCAAAAGTTTTAGGCAGGTGTGAAAAAATGCTGTAAACAAAGAACGCTTTCAGAAACGGAAGTGTTGATCATTTGTTCTCATCAATCAACAAAATGCAGTGAATGAACAAAAGAGAATCTAAATCAATATTTGCTGTGACCACCCTTTGCCTTCAAAACAGCATCAGTTCTTCTAGGTACACTCGCACACGGTTTTTGAAGGAGCTCAGCCGGTCGGTCGTTCCAAACATCTTGGAGAACTGAGCCCAGATCTTCTGTGGATGTAGCTTCCTCACATCCTTCTGTCTCTTCATGTGATCCAGACACACTGGATGATGTGGAGATCAGGGCTCTGTGGGGCCAGAAGAACTGATGCTGCTCTGAAGGTAAAAGGTAGAAACACCAGATATTGATCTGATTTAGATTTTTCTTTTGTTCCTCACTTTGCATTTTGTAAAATGATCAAAATAAACAATCATTATTGATATTTCTGAAAGCGTTCTGTTTACAGCATTTTTTCACACCTGCCTAAAGCTTTTGCACAGTGCTGTATATATGTGTATTGTATTTGCATGTAAATGTTCTAGAAATGCTTTAAAATTCTCCAAAAAGCTTGCATGCTGATCTCCTCCACTAGAGCCACATTAGACTCCAGACTGCGGTTTTGCAGTTAAGACCAGGAAAGTCCCCTTCTGATGCTTCTTGTGCAGAATTTTTTTTTTTCCTGGCAGAAGCAAACCTCACACCTGATCCACTGCTAGGAAGCTAAATATCACATCTGTGCTTTTTAGCTTCAAAATAAGTGAATTTTTAGTGCTCAGGATTCCCAGTGGTCATGTAAAGCATATAGTAATAAAAAAACACAAAGTAAAAAACTGATTCAAAACTGTGAATCGTGTTAAATCTGTAAAGCTGCGGCTATAATTCAACGACAATAAAGATTATGAAAAGATTAAAAAAACAGTCCTCCTGAAGACATCGTAGAACATCTGGTATTTATGGTGATTTAAGGTTTCTAGCAGTCATTAATGTTGTTTTCCCAGCGGGTTTAACTCACAGCGTAAATGGTTATTATGGTTTAAAAGGCGACTCATCGTTCCAGATGTATAGATTGTTTTCTAAGATTCTATAAAGTTTCTAATACCAGGAATAGAGCCAGAGATGGGAAGACAAGAAGTTCTGATACTTGATTACGGCTCGAAAGTGAAAGTGAAAGTGACAACCCTCGTCATTGTGAAAGGCAGCACAGCACAGCACAACGGAATTAAACGTCTGCGTTTCACCCATACACACACATGCAGCAGAGGGCAGCTATTGAAAGCGCCCAGGGAGCAGTGGCAGGGACGGTACCTTGCTCAAGGGTCCCTCAGGGCAACCTACTGGTGAGGGAATCAAACCCAGAATCTTCCGAATTTCAGCGGACATAACCATTGTCCCTTTCCATCGGCGCAGAAGGAACAACAATGAAGTGAAATAAGAAGGAAGGCAATGTAGTCGCCTAGGTTTCTTAATAGGGGTCATGACCTTTAAAAACCAGTGCACCCTTCAACAACGGTTCCTTTGAAATGGTTTCTTATTAAATGGTTGCTTAGGAAATGTTAAAAACACTTAATGTAGCATTTGGACAGTGTCTGCTGTCCTGACCTGTGAATTATCATTCTCCCCTCAACAGCCTGGATACACACAGAGAAGTGGCACTAAAATTAGCTCATTAACACACACACATACACACACACACACACACACACACACACACACACACACACACACAGGGGGGTAAACAGAGACTGCATGGAAACCTCTTTTATCTTCGCTTCCCTGCAGAAGCTCACCAACTCAAGGCCACTGCCTAAAACGGACCGAACGTGGACATTGTGGACATTTTAGACACAATTAGAGTCAAAGTTCGGACTTTGAAGTTGCTTCAGAATCAAAAAGAGCCACAGTGAAGGTCAGTGAGTGGCTCTGTTGTAGTGAGACTATACAGTCTGTACAGCAGCCTGGAATGAAATTGTTCAAGATCATTTTCTTACATGTCATATGGGTAGTAACAAAGTAAAATATTGTTTCTGTAATGGTAGAGTTTAGAGATATCGGTACTTTACTTGAGTTTTTTCCTTTTATGTGATCCCAAATATCTGCTCTTTCTCTTCCTTCCATTTTCAGAACAAACTTCTTACTTTAGACTGAACAGCGTTATGGGGGATTCTCCATTATTTTTCTTTTACCTTCCCAGCATTGAGACCCATTTCAGCCTAAATGGACAATAACAGAAAAGACGGTCCATCTGTCCATTGGTGCAGGACAGAGCAATGAAGTTCATTATTTTCAGTAGATTGTTTTTATTGGAGTTGAAGTTCGAGGCTTTAATCGTCTTTAATTCTATTAATATGGAGTGAGATTCAGTTCACTTTCAGCACAGACAGACGCTCCAGACGTCCTTCAGAGGAGACACGTCTCACTTTACACTCTCAGTACACTCCTGTACTTTTACTTTACACTCTCAGTACATTCCTGTACTTTTACTTTATACTCTCAGTACATTCTTGTCCTTTTACTTTACACTCTCAGTACATTCCTGTACTTTTTACTTTACACTCTCTGGACATTCCTGTACTTTTTACTTTATACTCTCAGTACATTCCTGTACTTTTTACTTTACACTCTCTGGACATTCCTGTACTTTTTACTTTACACTCCCAGTACATTCCTGTACTTTTTACTTTACACTCTCTGGACATTCTTGTACTTTTTACTTTATACTCTCAGTACATTCCTGTACTTTTTACTTTATACTTACTTTATACTCTCAGTACATTCCTCTACCTTTAGCTGAATCAGCACTTCTGCATTTCTAAAATCAATTTTTACACAAATCTCAGCTTTTAAAAAAGTGAAGAATGAGGGGATTTGATCACCTCTGTATGTGAACGATATCTCCGTGATTGACTGCCGTGGATTGAAACCATCTAAAATGAGCAGCAAGCCGTTATGACTGATATGAAAGTGATAACTTTCGGCAGATTCTTTTGGATGTGTGGGGCAGCGGTGATCGAGTGTTGAGGGACAAGGCCCCAGGATCAGAAGGTTGTGAGTTTGAATCCCAACCCAGTAGGCCATCTTGAGATACCCTTGGGTAAGGTACCATCCCCGTCACCGCTCCACAGGTGCTGGATATGGCTGCTCACTGCTGCATGGTGTGTGTGGGTTAAATACAGAGGAAGCATTTCGTTGTTGTTCATGATGACAAATAGTCACTTTCACTTCACTGTCATTCACTTTAGAAATCCGGAATTATCCATAAGCTTCCCAAAAACCTGGACAATCACAATATTTCCTTGATTTTCGAGCTACTCCGCAGGAACAACACTCACTTCTCTTTAAGCCACTCATAAGTGGGTGGAGCCAAAGTGCTGTAGGCTTAATCTAAATGCATTTCTAGTTAAACCTAGGAAAAGGAAAATGTTTCTTGGGTCCTTTATCACAACATTCAACGAGCCTCAGTCACGGAGTGTATTTCCTCCATCATGCATTTCTAATTACGGTCACACTGGTGAATATAAGGAGAGTAAAATTGCACATTCTTAAACCACAGTCCTGCACATTTTCTATGGCTTTCATGCTCTAACAGTTTATTCAGGGACTATTAGGCCTTTTTAGGAACACAGGAAAATCTCCATGCAGGTCCAGTCAGGTGCTGGGCACCACTGTTTAAATAATTCTAATGCCAACGGTGATCTAAATGCAGTCGGGTCATTCCACAGTCACCTGTTTCCTCTTTCCCTTTGCACACTGCGGTTACTGCACACACTCCACCAGCTGCTCTATTTAATACTTTCTTATGGAGATGCTATCAGCACAAAGGGCTCGCAGAGGAAACGTATCGGCAGTAAAGCGAAGGCTGTATTTAACAGGAGCTTTGAGGTTGTGATGATAAAGCCAGTGGCAGAGTAAAAAGCAGTGGGTGAGGCCTTTGCCACTGCTAAGAATAATTGCCAGGCTCAAACAGAGCTTCTCGAAAACAAATTCACTTAAGTTTTGTAGTCTCACTCGTTTAATGTTTAATCCTTCAGCTAATGATTTAGACCTTTATAGTTCGGGTAAAAAGCGATGGAAGCCACCAATTAGTATTGCACCTAATCATTCCAGATCAGGAGTTCCTCCTAGGTTTGTTCACGGTTTCGGACTGTTAGCGATGGAATAGGACAAAAAATTCAACATGATCTTATATTTCATTATTTCCTCTTAGATTTTGGTTATTATGAACTAGTTCAGTGTTACTTCACCCTTTTCCAACCCCTCTTCATCCTTTAGTGTGTTTTGTGCTGCATCTTTAAGGTGGATCTCTGTTCTGGAAATTCAAAAGGCACTTCCAGCTGAAACACACCCTTCAAAACGCCATGGGCTGCAAAAGCAGATATGGGTGTTGTTTTTTGTGGCATCACATATACACATATGTAATGATGGACCAGTTTCCATATGTGGAGTAATTTAAATCATGTTGATATTATATTCATATCTATTATATACATCAAAGTCTTTTATTTTGGAAAAAGCATGAACGTCAGAATCAGAAAAACTTTACTGGTATTTTGCTTAAATGATGTGGTCCCAATTCGATTTCTTCTACTCCCATTTAAGGGTCACCACAGCTGATCATGCATTTTCCATTTCTTCCCGTCCTCTGCATCTTCCTCTTTCATACCTGCATGTCCGCTCTCACCACGTCAATAAACCTCCTCTTTGTCCTTCTTCTTCTCCTCTTTCCAGGCAGCTCCATCTTCAACATCCTTCTCCTGATATGATCCTCAACTCTCATCTGGACGTGTCCAATCCAGTGCAGTCACACCCAACGAAAATCTCAGCATCTGACACCTCCAGCTCCGCCTCCTGTCTTTAGAAAGCGCCACTGTCTCCAACCCATGAAACAAAGCTGGTCTCACTATCGTCCTGTAAACCTGTAAAAGGCCCAGACAGTTTTCATTCATTTCAAACACTTTTGCTGACTAGTAGCAGGAGTTTCAACTTCAACTTTTCTGACACGCACCAGGGTTTCGAGTTTCTCTAGCAACTGTATCAGTCGTTAGCAGAGAGGGAGGTTTCCATGGATGCGCTGTATCGATTGAAGCTCCTTTTACATGTGTCATGACACCCCATTTGATTTACCACAACTGAGAGTGCGCATGTGTCTGTATTAGGTAATGTAATAATATGAGTCAGCTGGAGAATAATTCACTCAAACAGGGCGAGTGCAGCCCAGCCCTGCAGCTCTTTTATGATGGGAGGCTGAATGATAGGGAAACACAGTGTCTGAGTAAACACACATGTGGCACCTGTCCAGCGTCTCTCAGGGAGTGTTACTGAGGACAAAACAGCCTCGGTTCATAATTCTTCAAAATTAGGGGATGAAGATAACACACATGCCCCCCCACCTCCCCCCATACCCTATGTTTAATTGCATTTTAATGTAACACATGGCTTATTTACCGTTTTTTTTCCCAAATGAAATAAACGTCTTTATTATATTTGTACTTTATCTCCATCCTGCGTCATGGTAACCGATCAGTGTTAAATCAGTGTTAAAGCTGATTTCTCAACCATGCATACATTTACATTCCATCTGCAGCCGTTTAGCTCCGCCCACACTTGCTGAAGTGCCGCAGAGTGCTGTTCCTGCAGAGTGAAGGAAACACAACATCCAGCACATCAGCCAATAGCAAACATGCTTGGAGATAAAAAGACAAATTCTCCAGCTCATGCATCCTCCCTTTTCTTATGGAACTATCCGTAAAACGGGGTTTAGTTTTAGTCCAAAAACTTCTCCAAACCCCGGAAAAAGACAATGTCTCAGGCATCAGGCAGCATCTTCACAACCACATCGTGTCTGAGAAGGACGTCTGGTTCCACTCGACACCACTGTGAAGAATTCTGGTTCAGTTTGTTCCAGGGCAGTGGTGGCCTAGTGGTTAGGGCGTTAGCTGCATGATCGGCGGATCAGGGGTTCAAACCCCTTCACGATAGGTTGCCCTGAGGTACCCTTGAGCAAGGTGCCGTCCCCGTCACTGCTCCCCGGGCGCTTTCAATAGCTGCCCACTGCTGCACGGGTTTGAGTGTGCATGGGTTAAATGCAGAGGTCCAATTTCGTTGTGGTTCATGTGTGCAGTGCCGTGACCTCGCAATGACAAGGGTTGTCACTTTCACTTTCCTCTAGAATGAAGTGTCCCACACCGAACCCATTCCCAATGAATTCCTCTTTTATTAGATATTATTCCTAGATATTGTTATATTTTACAGTAGGTTCGCCACATCCAGCAGTAAATCCATTTACATGAGGATGTGTTTAATCTGTTTACCAGTTTAACAGATTGACTTCTTCCAGAAGAGACAGCCCGAAGGCCGTGATCTTAAAGCCCTGCTCCAAAAACACAGCGCAGTCACGATGTACGGCTGAAACTGGTCCTTGAAAGAGTCTGTTCTTCCCCCTCTCTCTCCCTATCGCTCCTTCTCAACTTTCCTTCTCTCCCTCATGAGTTCTCTCTCTGTGGATTCTTTCTTCTCTCCCTAGATGCTAAGACAAAGCAGGCTCTGTCCAGCCTGTCCTCTGCCTCTATGTTTTCGACCCTCCCCCTCCCTATGCAGGAATATTGTATAACCTTTGACCTTTATGACAAAGAGCTTTTCATGTCTGGCCTGTAAAAAAAGACTAATGTTTATTTTCAGTAAGTAACCTGGACAGGGTTATGGTCACAAAGCTACGACTAACACAAAGTCTGGGTCACCCAGGTCTCGAAGCCTCAGCTCTCCTTATGTTTCAAGCCAGGTTTTATAGCTTAAGTAGTTTATGCTTACAGAGAGAGTAAATGTATTAAAGGAAACGTTCAGGAAAAACAATCCGATTCAAGTCCAAGTTTACATGTCCAGTTTATTACTGAGGCCTAAAAAGACTACTTTAAAACTACTTTACTCATTACAAGTGAAAAAGTACAACGAGTATAAAGTAAAAATACAAGAATGTACTGAGAGTGTAAATTAAAAAGTACAGGAATGTACTGAAAGTGTAAAGTAAAAGTACAGGAATGTACTGAGAGTGTAAAGTAAAAGTAAATGAATGTACTGAGAGTGTAAAGTAAAAGTACAGGAATGTACTGCGAGTGTAAAGTAAAAAGTACAGGAATGTACTGCGAGTGTAAAGTAAAAGTACAGGAACGTACTGAAAGTGTAAAGAAAAGGTACATGAATGTACTGAGAGTGTAAAGAAAAAGTACAGGAATGTACTGAAAGTGTAAAGAAAAAGTACAGGAATGTACTGAAAGTGTAAAGTAAAAAAGTACAGGAATGTACTGAGAGTATAAAGTAAAAGTACATGAATGTACTGAGAGTGTAAAGTAAAAGGTACAGGAATGTACTGAGAGTGTAAAGTAAAAATACAGGAATGTACTGCGAGTGTAAAGTAAAAAGTACAGGGATGTTCTTAGAGTGTAAAGTAAAAAGGTACTGTCCCCATCACTGCTCCCCAGGTGCTGGATATGACACAGAGGATAGATTTAATTGTGGTTGACTGTGTGCTGTGTTCACAATGACAATTAGTCACTTTCACTTCACTTTGTCTTACTGGTAAGGAACAGATTAGGTCTGGTGGTCCACATCAAACTTCCTCCTGGGCCAACTTTGGACATTCCTAGTTTTCTAGGAACTTTTTCCATCATTTCTGCACATGAATGTTTTACTCAGTGCGGTGCTGGAGTAACAAAGATGGGTCGTTTTTAAGATTATTGATCAATTGATTGAGCCACCTGAAGCAGAAGCTTATGTCCCGACTGTTCTGTTGAAGTACCTTCTTCTAACCATCATCACTGGATTAATGACGACTGATAGGAAATGTGACATCTTTTCTCCCACACTGTGGACATTAGAAATGCACAATAACTTTAGAAAAGCAGTTTTAGGGAATTTTAAGTCCAAACAGAAATGGTACTCGGGGGGAAACACTGCTGCCTCCAATTTCAGCTTTCTTCTGTCAGTTTCTGCAGGATGGATCCAGCTGCAGAAACCCAAGTATAATCATGTGGCCAAAACCTGTCAAGTTGATTTCTTTCTCTCTCAAATGTAAAAAAACAATCCATCTGAAAAATTCAAAGGCATAGTTCAGAGGGTTATTTAAAACACAATTAAACTAGAAGCTTTTAAATTAAAAACACAGACTCGGAGAACCTAAAGAGCCCATGAGAGCAGTAATGAAAGTGACTACCCTCGTCATCGTGAAACGCAGCACAGCTCAACACAACGAAATTCAACCTCTGCGTTTCACCCACACACACGTCCAGCAGGGGGCAGCTATTGAAAGCGCCTGGGGAGCAGTGACAGGGACGGTACCTTGCTCAAGGTACCTCAGGGCAACCTACTGGTGAGGGAACCCACTGATCCAGGGCAACTCCCTCACCACTAGGGCACTACTGCCTCTCAACACTGTTATAAAATAAACCTTAGTACAGTCTTAACCAGGGCGACAGAAGTGATTTCTGCATGATCCCATCAAAGGCTTTTTTGATTTTTGGTTGACTCTTTGCAAAAGTCTTGGTCCCCTCGTTTCTCCATACTTTACTTCCAAAGAGTCAGACTTGCTTGTATTTTGAATGTGTTGTTTAATGTTTTGTGTTGATGACCAGCTCTGATTTTCTTTTCTGACATTAAACGAGATGGTAAACAGGTGCTTATTTGAAAGAGAATCATTCTTTGCTTTGAAACCATGAACAGGTTTAGTTTTTAGGCTGAAAATATTCCAAAACTGGGACGTCTCAAGCAAAGTCTAACCCTTTAGGTCCAATTCCATGTGTTTGAGGGGGCTTCCATTGACAACCAATGTCAACAAGTGGACGTTTCTCTACCCCTTTAATTAACTAGGCAATTAGTTTGAAATTTAGAAAATTCGGTGGGGTTTCCCTTAAAAAAATAGAACACCGATATCAGCTGTAACTCCTCGCTGCAGGACTTTTACCTTTCAGATTTGTTCGGCCCTCTCTCCACCCCTCTCTCTCTATCCGGACTGGTATGTCCAGGCCCTCTACCTTTCTCCTGTGAGCTGTCCTCCCTCCCTCTCTCTCTCCCTCCCCCCTCCCCCTCGGGACTCCACAGCGCTGCTCCGCCATGCTGGGACACTCCAACTTGTCGCGCTGCTGCATCCACTCTCACTTCTTCTAGTGGTCCGCAGAGCGATCAGAAGTGGTTTTTGCCTCCAGGTGAGTACTTTAATACCCCGATCACCCCCGATCCCTCCCCCGTCTCCTCGGTCGGGCCGCCGCTGCCGTCCAAAGTGCGCGAACGGCTCCGCGAGCTCGGGCTGCAGATTCTGCACTTGTTCCTCGCGGAAGCTGAAACACGACGGTCTGTTTTTCCTCCACCTCTCCCTCCTTTTCTCCTCTATCGGTGTGTGCTCTCGGTTAGACGACTAACCCAGCGTGCTCAGCAGGGGGGTCTCTTTAACTCTGTGAGCCCCGGTGGGCCGGTGTTTTTGTCCCGCGCTGCTTGTATTAAAACCAGCCTGCAGCCTCGGGGGGCTGAGTCTCTTCCGAAGTTTCACTTTTTTGGGGGTCCCATCCCACAGCTTGGTCCCTTGTCCACCTCACTGACTTTGGCGAATTGTCCACACAAAGGGGACGCCAGCAAAACCTTCTCATTTTGCAGATGCCTTTAGAGGAACAACATCCAACTGCAGAACTTCGCAGGAACATTCACATTCCCAGCATTTAGATCCTGAGCGGTTTCCATTTCTTTACATCCACAGTCTCCCTGGAGCAACTTCGGGTTGAGGGTGGAAGACCAGAAACCCAGTGGTGGTAGTGCTGGAGGTAGGATTCGAACCTGCATCCTCTTGGTCGATCCTGCCACTGTACTAATTTACTATAATATAACTGACGTTTAATGAGATTTTTGTAATTATACAGTGTAAGAGCTGAACAAGTGAAGTGTTGAGTTGGAAGAGGAGGTGCTTTTGGAAGTTTCGTGCCTTCTAGAGCTTCTCTGCTCCGCTGTCCCCGTCACTGAGTGGACCGTGGACTCCTGCTGAAGTCTGGCTGCTAATGGAACCAGACGTCCCAAACACAAATAAAGCCATTTTCTATTCCTCCAGAGACCTTGTGGGTAAAACTGATGGTGGCAAAGTTTCCTTTGCAGACTATTTTGCCTCCCACATCATGAAGGGGTTAAAAGAAGATCTTTAGGATCAAATAAAATCTCAGAATGGCATCATTCAATACCAAGATTTTGTGAAGGAGACGTCTGGTTCCGTTTGCCACCACTATGTCTTTTTCTCCAGAAAACAGTTTTGTAATTGATTTCAAGTGGACGTAAGGAGTAGCTTGACATTTGCATGTGTTTATAACCCAGCTGGAGGAGACATGGGGGCGGAAAGCTCCAGTCACATGCTCTGAATCTGAACTACAGATGGACATTATGACATCTGAATTCAAGAGAAGTCTACTCCCTTTCTTGAAGAAAGAACAAGAGCTCATAGTTCTATCTAATATCTGTTTTCAGTTCAAACAACGGAGCCAAACGCTGAGTAATGCTGGAGCGTAAGCTCCTCAAGGGAAAAATGAGCCTCGGCGTGTCTTTCAGCACCGTGTTAGAACTGGTCACCTGTACGTCCGTGACCTTTTACCTCCATGTGTTTGAAAATGGACCCTGGAGATTATAGGTTGCTCTACAGGAATAGTACCTGACCTGCTCAGACGTGAGCTTTTGATGGATCTGTGTGAACACGTTGGGCTTGTTTTTGTCCTGTGACTGATCGTCCGTGAGTGATTAAGGAGCTATTTGCTTTTAAAGCTTTTCTCCAAGCTACCTTCCCAGCTCCCAGTCTCCTTCCCTATGATCCTCTAGATGTTTTTAGATGTTCCATGATCTCAGGTGAGAGGTGAAAGTGACCGTTCTCGTCATTGCAAAACACAGCAAACAGTGAGCCACAACGAAATGCAACCTCTGTATTTTGTACACAAACACTGTGTAGCAGGGGGCAGCCATTGAGAGTGCCTGGGGAGCAATGATGGGGACGGTACCTTGCTCAAGGGTACCTCAGAGCAACCTACAGATCTGGGATTTGAACCATGACCTTCTGATCCTGGGGCCTAGTCTTAAACCTAGTGGCTAATGTAAAGGTGGCTCCTCTAAACTTTGGAATAATCTTCCATCTTGATCTGGTCATTTCTCACCTCTTTTGGTGAAAACTGTTTAATTTTTCTGTTCTATTAAGACCATGGTTGGTTCTCTCAAACCGGATTTCCCTTTTCTGCAATTTAAACCTTTTTTTTGTCCATTTTAAAGCCATATTTGTTGTATTTATGTTCATTTGCTGGTAGTTTCTGCATTTTTCTTTATTTTACTTGTTTATTTTGTTGTGCCGCGCTGTATTCGATGCCTGCCCCCTTTAAAACGTGCTTTAGGAATAACAATTACCTGACATGACTTGTTCACAATATGCTGCAAGTTTATTATTTGGTGGCGGGACGGCTTTGGGTGAAAGGTTCCTGGCTGCTTGGATTTGAAAGCCGAGGTCCTTTTACAGGTTCCCCATTGTCTGTCGCCTGACTCATACCTTTAGTCACTGAGTGATTCGCTCTCGTTCATGGTCTGATCCTTTGTTCCAGGCACGCAGGGTAGCCGGTCGTTAATTAGGGCAGATGCCACCACATTCATCCTTTCCTAATGAGTGCCCTCCGATTCCCCCGCGGAGGTTTGTTTTAATTAGCTTGTGCAGTGTGCATGTATTCGTGTGCTTCCTCCAGATTGATGTCCAGGTCCCTGCGCTCATGTCCCTCTGATCCCGTCGGCAGTGGGTCAAACGGTCAGCCTGGTCTCGCTGGAAATCAAACACCGCCCCGATCGATGAATGGAGCCATAATCTCTCATGGTTGTGGAGCTGGTTGGGTATGTTTGCCAGCGAATTTGGGAAAAGAGATTTTTAATTTCGTTGGAAATCCCGTGACTACGTTTGCATAAGAAAGTGACCTTTGATGTGCCGACATCTTCTGCTTTGGATAAACTGCGCTGGGGATAAATGCAGCAGCGCAGACTTTTTAAATTTGAAATCGAGACATTTAGTCGGGAGACGTGTGGTTTTGCAGCTTGCAAAGAGTTATGGTCGGCTCCAAGGCTAAACAAACCTTCACCAAAGCTGACTTCACTCGTTATTCACTTTTCTCTACTTTTTAAAGCACCATCCTGTTTATCTGTTCACTTTTGTGCTTTTTCTGGTTCGACAAGGCGAGTTAACCATCATGGTGGAATATTTTGTCCCATTTCTTCTGGACCAGCTTTGCTCATTCACGTGTCAAGTCGAATGTCCCTGCAGCTTTAAGAAATGGACATGGTTTGGTGAACCTGCACAGTTTTGTCTTGGCTGAAGTTCTTGAGTGAAACCCTCAAGCTCCTCCAGCTTTCTGTATCATTTTCTCATCTTCATGCTGTTCATTCATTTACTCTCCATATTTACAGCAGACGTGTAGTCAGTTATTTTTCTATATACAAGGACACACAAGTCCATTGTGCTTCTGTAGGGCTGTTTTGTGCAAAGACCCTTGGTATGAAATGATGGATTTCATGACTGATAGATGTTGTCTTCATGCAATGCTCTTGGACGTGGGACACCTGCTTTAAAGGTTATGCCAGGATGCATCCAAATTGGAAATCTGTCAGTACACACACACACACACACCCCATATGGACCCATTTGTCAGTGCTAATTCAGATGCACATGCATAGAAACTAAATTCAGCTTCATTAGGATTGCAGATTAATGTATAACATCCTTGTAGAGCATTTAAAATGCTGCAAATTAAATAAAACCAGGCCATTCCACTACAATTCACATTTTTAAAAAAGAAAATAGATGACTATATCTGTTCAATCTAACCAGAAGAATAATCTTCTTATAATCCAATATCGTCTGTGGGGATACGGCAGTCAGCTTTGTCGTAAACATTTTCCAGCAAGAACTCAAGGTTCCAGAGGCTGGTAAAACATTATCCGGTCCAAAAGCCACAGTGTTGTCCAGCCGTGACTCTGTGCCAGGATTCGATTAGCATGCTGAGCGAATGGTCGAATGAAAGGAGCCCAGGCCTTCTCCTTTCCCTCACTTTGTTTGGGGGGGAAGGATGGGCACAAGCTGGGTATCTTTCTCTTACAGGCAGAAAGAATAGATACAAGCTTTGTCTTTCTTTGCCAACATCTTTCAGGGGCGGACAGAGAGCAGGGGAGGACGATTAGGAGGGGACAGGAGGGTGTCCTTATTCTGTTACAGCTCTGGAAAGTACCCGCGGGGCTGGAATGGCCATGTCGCTCAGCTTCAGACGGACTGTTGATATGCTGTTCATTATGAAACAAATACATGCAAACATAAACGAGTGATGAAACATTTCGTTTCAGATTATTTGTTTTGAGACTGGAAATGAGAGTGCGAAAGCTTGAGGGGTCTTAAATGTGCAATTAGGATTTATTTTCATTCTTTTTTTTTTAAAACTGGTTTTAAATGGTTCACTTAACTCCAGGTTCAGCCAATCACAGAAGTCCATTCTCTTCAAAGTTTTTACAATCGGACTGTAAAAAAAACAAAACAATTGTTTATACTGGATTAGATCCCCTCCAGTTTTTCCTATCGGACTATAAAGTGTCACACTGCAAATTCAAACGGGATTATCATCAGACTAAAAATACACACCATGGAAATCTACCGGAGAAGTGTTTGACTAAAAGCTACACACTGCATATTCATACTGGAATGAAATCGCTCCAAATTGTCCAACGACACAAACAATACACTGCGAATTCATACTGGTTCAAATCTCTTCACAAGCAAACCTTTCAGTTAATCTATGCAGGATTAACATCCCTCCGTGGTCATCATCAGATTAAAAATGCACACTGCAGATTCATGCTGGGTTCAGATTTCTTCATAGTCGTCCCCTCTCAGACTGTAAAACCCACATGCACGCACTGAAGACGTACTGAATACTGGGTTAAAAATCTCTCCAAATTGTCTGTAAAAACGACACGCTGCAGATTCCTCCTGGATTAAAATCTTCACAGTGATCGCTGTCAGAATGTAAAAACTGCATGCACTGCAAATTCACACTGGATAAAAATTGGATGAGAATTTTGAGGCAGCAGTTCCAGTTCACAGGTAACCATCAGGCCGTTCATGAGTGGATTGAAGTGTTTGTTGAAGAAAGGGAAGGACCGGCCCCTGCAGTAAAGCAGCCCTTCAGGGCAGGGAGTGAAACATTACAGCCTAAAGAGCGGCGGAAGTGCGACGTGGGCGAAACCCTTCGATTTGCATGTAAAATGTTAGCGAGTCAAATATGTGTTTACTTAATAACAGGGACGTTATTCCGGCGCCGACGAGTTTCCGTGCGGATTTGGTTCGACCTTGGAGCGCGAGTCTGCGTGATGGCATGTTTGGTTAATGCACGATCAGCTGTTTGTCACATGAGCCTCCTCAGACCATTTCTGTGGGTTAATGACATCAGGGCTGGTGTTAACGACCCTGTCCCCTGGAGGCTCTTTTCTCTTTTCTCTGTTGATGGTTTTTTGCATCACCCTTTTATCTCCGGGACCCTATTTTTAACAAACCGTGCAGAAAAAACAGCCGTGGTTGAGGAGAGGTCCGAGCCGTGTCTCAGCTTGTGTCAGAATGTGTCCGTGTTGACCCTGAAGTTTGGGTAAATACTGCTTCATGCAGGTCTGTAATGCACTCCTCTGTAGATACCTATAGGGCTGCACGATATATCGTTAGTAAATCTGTATCACAGTATTGGTCTCTGCAATACACAAGGGGGCTCTAATCCAGGGGTGTCAGATTCCAGTCCTGGAGGTCCGGCACAGTTTAGTGAATACTTAGTGAACATGTTTGAGGAGGGTGTTCATGTTGCACAAGTCCGATTATTTTAGCTGGTTTTTAACCATTAAAGGAACTGATTCTCATTATCTAACTCATTATATCTCATTCCTGCATTACATTTACAGCGTTAAGCAGGCACTCTTATCCAGAGTGACGTCCATGTCCTCAGTACAGGGACAGTCCCACCTCTTGGTCTGTAGCAAGTGTCCTACCACTAGATAACAGTCATGACAATGTTCAAACTCTAGAATCAGACAACTTTTGCAGCTACTGGTGGTGATAATCACTTCTGCTAGCCAGCAGTTCCATTAGTATCGGTGGATAAACGGCAGCGCTGGCTAATGTGAGGGGGGTGCCAGCATTTCTGCACAGCCCAGTGATGTTCCACTGCAGACAGTTTAAGAGTCCAGCATCCTGAAAGATTTAGTCTATATTTAAAGTCAAATCAGAGAAAAAATACTGCTGCAAAAAATTCCTCGTCCTGGATGAAACCATTTGTTAAAGATTCAGTTCTTCTCTGGGTGGAGAAGAGTGACAGGAGTGATTTGTGACAGACGAGGACTGGCAAGAGTGAAAGAAATGGTTTACAGGACGGTAGTGCGACCAGCTTGCATATTGTACGGGTTGGAGTTGGTGATGAAAAACAGGTGATGGAGCTGGAGGTCTCCGAGCTAAAGATGGTGAGATTAGAGTCTTGTTTATTTCCATCACCCCTCCTCCGCCGATGAAGCATCCTTGATCAAAGCGGTTCTGATCCAGACTGGTGGAAGTGCAGAATGGGTTGCCAGGCAACACTAAATCTCAGGATCCTGAAGGAACTGCTTCTAGAACCGGTTCCATGTCGGTGGAGAAGTGTCTGCCAGATGTAGCCTTGTGTTTGTCCAACACGCCTCTTAAATATCAGTTCCTCGTCGTTTTAAGTGGCCTGTTGAAAATTTGGCTTGTTTGCTTGTGGTTAGATTGTTTACCCGTGTTTTTTTCTTTTCTTTTTCCTCTCCCCGCAGCCGTTTGGGTTTACTTCATTTGATGTAAACGGCCTAAGCGTCTCTGTTGGAAGCATGAGACTGGTGGAGGGTGTTGTGGATGCCTGCTCTCATTAGAGATATAATGTATTTTAAGTTCAGACTCCCAGAATGGCCTCGTTCCAGTGGGAATGGGGTTAGGCCTATGGGAAAGGAAGTCCTATGGGATTGTGAAGAATCTCTTGACTGAAAAGGTTTGTTTTGCACCGACTGCTCTCACAAAAAGCCATTGATTCCTCTCGTCGTGACGAGGACGGCGACGTTTGGATGACGAGAAGGTCTGAAATTATTGCAACAGGACGGCTGTCAAAGCTACCCGATTTTTACGGAACAAAATTGTTACAAATTTGTTTACAGAGTTGCATTTTGGCCCAATCAAAAATAACCCATTGATGATGATGGGTTAAGTAGTGCAAGAGCATCAGTGAGGAAAAATGGAGAAGGGTTTTTCACTCTTTTACCATCAGCATCCCTTCTAAACACTCAGAGACGTATTAGTGTTGGGGCGCCTGGTTGTCTTTTCTGTTATGCTGCTGAATTTTATAGAAGAGAATCTAAAGTAATCTTAATCGCCACGGTTTTAAAAAACCGAGCATGAGAGCCCACAAATATCCACAAGTAAATGTGTATATAAATAAATAAGCTATAATCTCTTTTGCACACTCAAAAATAGGCCAGATTGGAAAAGCAGGGCAGACGGTGTGCATTTTTTCCTTTTGGAAAACATCAAATCGAGGACGCGAGAGATTTTCGTCTTTTCCATGCCAGCATTCCAGCAGCTTGGATTCTGCTTGGCAGAGCAGTTGGAGCTAAACAAAACCCAGAAAGCTGGCTGGGGAGGAGGTGTCCCCCCTTTCCCTGACCTGCCCTTGTTCAAGGCTGCCTCAATAGCGCGCACACACACACACACACACACACACACACACAATGTTACTGACAGCAAAGCAGCTACAGACGATTGACCTGCTCTTTACCCCCTGCGGAGAGGGCTGCTGTAAACTGCCCTACAGGCAAAAGCTCAACACACGCACACACACACACACACACACAGTGTCCTTGAATGTCTAATTGGAACCAATCTAGAATAAATCTACATAATGCAGTGCTTAGAAAGCATCCGTTTCTATGCATTCTATAATGCGAGACAAAATGCCATAAACATCTTGTCCAGAGAAGAGATGAGGATTATATTGGAAGGAGGATGTTGAAGATGGAGCTGCCAGGAAAGAGGAACCAAAGAGGAGGTTCATGGACGTTGTGAGGGAGGACATGCAGGGGGTCGGTGTGAAGCAGGAAGATGCAGAGGACAGGAAGAAATGGAAACAGATGATCCACTGTGGTGACCCCTAAACGGTAGCAGCCGAAAGAAACAGTTTATGGCATTGTATCATCTTCTTTATATCAGAACCAGAAACTGGCACCTGCTCCAGACCGTTACCACCTAGCGGCACATGATGGTGCTCTCGTCTTTAACCCTCACAGCTGAAGCTGATGTTATTTCACCTTTTCTTTTGGGTTTAAAGTTCTTGTCTTCAGCAGCAATGTACAAGTGAGACTCTGCACTTCTCCCTTGTACACAAAGTACCGTGATGCGCAACAAAGAAAAAGAAACCGACATAGCAAGACGTTCTACTGAATGCCTACTAGACAAATTAGTGAATATCTTCTCCTTTTGGCCACACCCTTCCTTCTCCTTCATGAAGAAATAGGTGCTGAAAAAAGGCTGGGGCAGCAGTGGTCTAGTGTTTAGGGAGCTGGCCCCATAATCGATAGGTTATGGGTTTGAATCCCAGACCAGTAGGTTGTCCTTAGATACCCTTGAGTATAAGGGACCGTCCCCATCACTGCTTCCCGGGTGCTGGATTTGGCTGCCCACTGTGTGTGTGGGTGAAAAGCAGAGGATGTATTTCATTGTATTTTGATGAGACATAATCACTAATCATTTAAGTCTGGAAGAAGTGATGTTGAGTTTTCTGAGTGGTAGAAGAGAGATGAGTCCATGTAATGGCTGGAGATGACTCCTCCTGTCTGCTGCAGTGAGTTCAGTCTGAAACATTTCAGTTCCCGCACCAGGCAGTAATGCAGCTGAAGCAGAGGCTCTCCATAGTGCACTTATTTAAAAAGTGGTGAGAATTCAGGGGGAGAGTTGCTTAAAATGTCTCCTAAAAGTGATCCAAGCGGTATTGCATCATCACAAAGCACCAGAATATATCAAATAGGATACATGAGAATAATGAAAGAATTGGAGGATAATATTGTAGCGCTCTGCTCTTTTTCAGAGTCCCATAAATGCTTCATTTAAATATTGGGTTTAAATATTGGCCCCCATTTTTTTGAATGCTGACATGTTTTTCTGCCTATAAATACCCGACTCCTCGTTTGGGGCTAATTGGATCATTGGGTATTTCCAAATAACCAAACCAAAACTGCGCTTTTATAGTCTCCGTCTCATTTCAGGGACTAACTTGTGGCTACAGAGTATTTTCTGCGCCAGGAATGCTGATGGATGACTTCTCTGATAAAAGACAACGGGGTCATCAGTCCTTAATTCCGCAGTCCTGGGAAAAAAAAAGAAAATCTGTAGTCCTGTCGTGTGTTCACACATGGTAGCAATCAGCTATTGATTGGGTGGAGAGAATAATCAATAACAGAGGAGCTGGCCTGCACCCTTAGCAATGCGGTCCATGTGAAATATTTTTGAGAATTGTTGGAGCGAATGTTTCTGGCTTTTACTTTTATTAAAGGTATGCAAACTGCTGGAGAGGATTGTATCTGCCATGTGGATTGTTTTCCTCTCTGTTTTATTGCCAAAGGAAGGGGGCCAATACTTCCACACAATTTGCCTCATTGACCTGATGTAATTCAAATGGTTTGTTTCCATTCCAGCACCCACCCCGCACGGAGTCAGGTTCTGCTCACTCTTCCATAACCATGCTCAGGGTGGAGGGAGGGAGGGGTTATGGATTGAAATGGCTGCAGTAGATACAGAGAAGCAGAAGGACTGGATGTAGAAGGTGTGGAGGGGGAGGACAGAGATGGAAGAGGGATGATTGCGGCAGAACTGGTTTGAATGTGTTTCACTGAATCCTCAAATAACGTCATGGCCCAGCAGTGAAGGTCTGATAAGGATGTGGAGAATAGCTTCCTGATCTGACAGTTTCACCATGGTTTGCATGAAGGGGAACTTCTCAGGCACTGAACTGTGCAGAACATGAAGGTCATTCAGAGAGGTTCTGATGTAAAATGATTCTTTGATTCCTTTACTGTAGAACCAGATTCACCTTTTTTTTTTAACATCATTTCCAAGTAACACTCACAAGGATTCACTGGTGGGTTTCATGAGGAAAAGAAAATGGACGTGTTTGTGTTGGAGACGTCTGGTTCCCTTCACCGCCACTATAAAAGAATCAGAGTCTGAGTCATTTCTCATTGAACACACTCTGAACTTGATTTGGTCTTCTTCGTCATATTGAGGATTAAGTGAAAGATATGTGACGGGCTGCAAAGTGTCTGAAGATACAAGGTTTTAGATAAAGGGGTTCCACCCACTCAGCGTTCAGCATCAGCAGTAAACGAATCACCTGATCATCTGGAATCATCTACACCTGGTTCTTCACTGCTTCATGTCTGAAGTTAGACGCTTTGTTCAGCTTAAAGGTTCAGACGTAGATCACTGTGTGGATTAACGAACACAGAACTATCAAACTGCTCAGGTACAGAGACTGGACTGAACATGAGAGACAACAACACTGTCCTTCAGGAAGATCTGGAGAACTGCTCAGGTACAGAGACTGGACTGAACATGAGAGACAACAACACTGTCCTTCAGGAAGATCTGGAGAACTGCTCAGGTACAGAGACTGGACTGAACAACAACACTGTCTTCAGGAAGATCTGGAGAACTGCTCAGGTACAGAAGAGACTGGACTGAACATGAGAGACAACAACACTGTCCTTCTCAGGAAGATCTGGAGAACTGCTCAGGTACAGAGACTGGACTGAACATGAGAGACAACAACACTGTCCTTCAGGAAGATCTGGAGAACTGCTCCAGGTACAGAAGACTGGACTGAACATGAGGAACAACAACACTGTCCTTCAGGAAGATCTGGAGAACTGCTCAGGTACAGAGACTGGACTGAACATGAGAGACAACAACACTGTTGTCCTTCAGGAAGATCTGGAGAACTGCTCAGGTACAGAGACTGGACTGAACATGAGAGACAACAACACTGTCCTTCAGGAAGATCTGGAGAACTGCTCAGGTACATACATTTGGAGGCTTTAATATGCTCATAAATGTGACCGAGTTTAAGGGTCAAACCATAAACAAAATTTTTGTCTGGGTTTTTAAAATGAATGATTGAATGAATGAAAGACTTTTGTCCTTTTTTTTAAATTTTTTTTTTTTATAAAGGTATTAGGCTTGAAACAGTCACAGGTTTTACTGAATATTGATCATTCATCATTTGTTAGTAATTTTAGCACATTGTGATATAGATTTTCAGCCATATGGCAGTGCGCACACACACACACACACACACACACACACACACACACACCAGCTGACCCGTCTGCTATTGTCTGCGCTGTCACACTGGCAGGAGCACTCTTGACTAAACGTGAGAGAGAGAGAGCGAGAGATACAAGCAGTTTCTCTTCTTCTCCGCTGCCGATCCTTCTTAAATATTTAATAGTGTAGCTGTGAGGAAGTGAGCTAGCGAGTGAGCGAGAAAGTGACAGTCCCCGGCGGGGGAGTGAAGGAGGAGCGGCGGAGGTTAAGGAGGTGCTTTTGTCTGGGTTTTTGTCCTGATTTATTCCTCTTCAGGCATTGCCTTCTCTGTAGGGCTTTTCCTCCAGAAATGGAGGGGGAGGGAGCGTTGCCATGAGCACACGCGGCTGCAAAATCATCCTGGACCTTCTTTGCTCTGGAGCTGCGGAGATGTGCTTGAAGAACCATCTGAGAGGAATGAACTTCGATTGGTTTCTCACTGTAGTGCTCAGTCTCGTCTCCAAATGAGAAATCGGCTCCCTTCGCTTTTATTATCCAGACTTCTTCTCAGGGAAGCTTTCTAGATATTTGGGTCCAGTTCTCTTGATGAGCGTTGCCGCGGGTGACGGGAGAACCTCCCTGAGAGCGAAAACCCTGAGAGGAGCCAGGGTTCAAAAGGAGGTGAAAGAAAGCATCTCGTAGCAGAACAACATCTGTCCTCTGTTTTGTTTTGTTTCTTTGCTGTTGTTGGTGAGTAAGAGCCAGGCGTTTTCATTATGAATGTGATCCCTTAAGTTGGTTTAATATAAAAATTATATAGACAGTTTTAAGTTTTGGGTGCATGAACATGAGAACATGCGTCTCGAGTCTGATCCAAGGAGCTTGTGATGAGGACCTGTTGTTACTGTGGCCCTGTCTTCGCACGTTGCTATAAACTCGTCTCTAATTCTCCGAGGAGGAGCTGGGAAAAGGTGTCTCTCCTCCTCATGGATGTTACTTTGTCCCCAGACCAGTAGGGAACAGAATGTGGGGGAAAAATCAGATTTTTCTGTGCAACTAACATGGAACAGCATATCTGGGAACTGAAGTTTCTCACGTCTTAGGTTTGATCTTTTGACGTGGAAGCTTGTTTACCACTGCGTAGCCCTGTACCGTTCGCTTCACTGCCATTAAAAGAAAAGGTCATGCTTCATCTTATGAAAGTGAAAGTGACTATTGTCATTGTGCGTTCACAGCACACAGTGAACCATAACAAAATTACACCTCCGCATTTTACTCACACACCTGCAGCAGGGGGCAGCTATTGAAAGCACCTGGGGAGCAGTGATGGGGACAGTACCTGGCAACCTACTGGTAAGGGATTCGAACCCACAAACTCCCTAAGCACTAGGCCCCCACTGCCCTAAAGGAATCGTTGTTGGCAGCATCTTATGTTGGCATTTATTTCTTTTTTCAGTACTTGGATGTTCTCCCAGTCAGAAAAATTTGGAGCATAAACTTCAGTCAATCAATCAATTAATCAATCAGAAACGGTATTTGGAAAACTGTTTTAAGCACTCCAATAAATTCATGAAAAACAAAGCTGTGCCACTTTCAAAGCTTCTAAAGCTTAAAGAACAAAGGCGCCTATGAAATTTCATTCATGGGAGTTTTAAATTAGAAAAATAATCCTTTAACCAGCGAGTGAAAGGGGAACAACTACAGGTTGGTAATGAGACCAGCTCTGTTATGCGGGTTGGAGACGGTGATGAAAAGACGGGTGGAGCTGGAAGTGTCAGAGTTAAAGATCCTGAGATTTGTGTCTGGAGGGAAGAGGATGGACAGGATAAGGAATCGGCTTATTAGAGGGACGTCTGAAGTTGGAAAGCTTTGGAGACAAAGACACTGAGGTGAGATTGCATTGGTTTAGAAATGTCCAGAGGAGAGACGAGGAGTTTAACAGGAGAAGGATTTTGTCCTTTCTCTTTCTTGGCAGCTCCATCCTCAAAGAGGATGTTAATGGGCGTGGTGAGGGAGGACATGCAGGTGGTCGGCGTGAAAGAGGAAGATGCAGAGTACAGGAAGGAATGGGCCCCTAAATACAGCAACTGAAAGATGAGGGAGGGCAAGAAAAATACTCGTATTGTCTTCTATCCCTTTAAACTTCAACGATGAAACCTTTAGTCTGACTGATGCAGCAATAAATGTTTTAAACCTACTTTTAAAAATCGACTCGTGAGTACTTTGATGAGCTGAGGGGTCAAAGGTTCTTAAAAATACTCAACAATTTTCTCAACCTGCAGACAGCACAAGCCTTTGTTGAGGTCTTCAGTGTTTTAGAACTTCTGCAAAGCTGAAAGGGCCTGTAGGACTGAAGATTAGCTCATATTGATAGCTGACAGGAAGTCATACTGTGTCCTAAACCACACCCACAAGTCTGCTCCACCTTAGTGAAGAGCTGGGGGAGGTCCATGCAGGGCGAGCAGAAGACCAAAGGAATATTCAGGCTCCAGACATGATCAGCAAGTCCAGAAATTCCACCTGAGGCCAAAAATCTAACTGAATTTGGGGGACTATTGGGTGAGTTGAAAATTGAGATTTAAAAAATTATTTTAGCTGATTTATACCCAGTCTGTGTGTATGTTTAGCTGCATTACTGTGTGTGTGTGTGTGTATGATTACTGACTACTCGAACATCCTCAGTGGCTGCATATTCGAGCCCTTTGTTGCTGTTTTTATAAATGAGGTGCTGGAGGAGACTTCTCCCGCCTCTGCAAGATCAAAGTGAGCTTCTCGAGCGCTATCGGCCGACTTCAAAGCTCCAGACTCTCGTGCCTGCCAGCGACGCCGTTCCACAACCGCGCTCTCAGCACAGATGGGGACGCCGCTTTTTTTTTGTCTCGAACGTGTCTCTGGGAAATGATACCTCTGAGTGAGATGCTGACAGAAGTGTGGCTGCTTGTTCTAATCCGCTCTGCGACTTTGGGAACATGCGAAGGTGTGTGTGGGTGGGCGAGTGGTGTGTGTTCGTGCTTTTATTCTTGAGGTCCTGCCAGTGCTGGAATGTCAAGTGTTATTTTTCACAAATTGCGCCACAAACTGTTACTAAGAGGGTTTGTCAGCCTGTGTGTTTGTGTTTTTCATGTTGTATCTTTATCGTTAAAGATTAAATTAACCGTTTGGGGCAGATCTGATCTCCATGGGCTGCCGGTTCCAGCAGGGGGCAGCATAACAGCTAAATGCCATTTCACCCTGTTTAGATTCTGGGCTGAGCAGCTCCTGCTGCTCTAAATTTCATCATTTTAGAGAAAGCTTCAAAACCACTCAGTTGTTGATGTGCAGCGCTTTAAGCTCACATCAAGATCTGATTGGACAGTCAGAATGAGGAGCTGTGTTCTTGATTTTTGGTTTAAATTCTAACTTCTAATGTTTATCGTTCCGAAATATCTTCGCGGTGAGAAGGTCCTGGGTTTGATTCCCAGGTGGGACAGTCCGGGACCTTTCTACATGGAGTGGACATGTTCTCCCTGTGTCTGTGTTTTCTCCAGGAGCTCTGGTTTCCTCCCACCATGCTGAGACCTGCAGGTCAGGTGGATTGGAGATGCTATATAATAATTAATTTTTTTGGCTGTGCATTTGTTTGAACAGTCAAAAAATCATTTACAGTGCCTCGGGCTATGTTGTTGAAACCCTCTTCCTGCTCCGTATGGTTTGAGATTTTAATGCATTAATACTGATCAGGTTTTCTTGGAATTGCTGCTGTTCAGGAATGCAGAACCCACACTGGAAAGTTTTTCTACAGTATTGACTGGAAACGTTCTTCAGCAATCGAGCCAAACCCACAGAACAGGGAAATCTGCATATTTATCATTTTCCATTTGGAGCGTCTCGTGGCGGCTGAGGGCAAATAGACACATATTCGTTTCAGTGCCGTTCTTTACTGTCTGGATGGATTTTTATGGTGCTGCAGGGGCCTTTTAACACTTCACGGCAACATTCAGGGGAAACCAGCTCTTGTGCTGATGTTTAAAGCTTTAGCAGCTCCTGGGATGTGTGTTGGACTGTTTTTACTCCTGAAGAGATGAAAAATGGACATGAGGTGGTAGAATTGTGGGTCATGGGTTCACACCCCAAACAAGTAGGTTTCCTTGACGTAACCTTGAGCAAGGTACCATCCCCATCACTGCTCCCCGGGCGCTGAATATGGCGCAAAAATACAAAGGATGCATTTTGTTGGGGTTCACTGCGTGCTGTGGTTCAGAGTAGTCACTTTCTCCTCACTTAAGGTGTTAACGTTAAATAAATATTACTTGCTGTCGCCCTATAATGGTATCGTTGCAGCAGTCAGAAATGAAAACGTTCTGTTTCCCAGGTCTTGACCTTGATTACGGTTGTTTTCTTTTAACAGAATATGGTTAAACATAAAATGAGAATCAGCATGATCTGCTAGGCTTTTCATTTCTGTCTGCTAGGCTTTTCATTCTGGAAAGTGAAAGTGACTGTCAAACGCAACTAAAATACTTTCTCTGCATTTAACCCACACACACCGTGCAGCAGTGGATGGTCATATCCAGGCCCTAGGAGCAGTGATGGGGACTGTACCTTGCTCAAGGCTGCCTCAGGGTGACCTACTGCTCTGGGATTCGAACCTAACCTTTCCTAACCACTAGGCCACTTTAAAGGAGGTGCTGAGGGGCGGGGACTTAACTAATCGTGATTAATTTGCTTGCGTCTGGTTGCCGAGAGCGGCAGTTATTACAGAGTTCACACTTCAATGCAAGGAGGGTCTAGGAGTGATAATCAAACATAACTAAATAAAGGTGAGACTTTTCTCCTAGAGGGACCTGCATGGTCCAGTAATGTCTCCTTGAACATTAGATTGGAGCTGGAGCAGTTGCGCTTCAACACAAGTTCACCATGTCCAATATCAAGTGTCTGCTGGAGGGGTAGACAGCCCCAACATTTTAAGATGAGTTCTAATCCAACTTCAGCACCTGCTCTCATGGCTGCTAATCAATCCTCATAGCAATGTTCAAACATTTTAGCATAGGTGCGTTTGGTGAAGCACAGATGGACTGGTCCCTGAGCAAAGTCCTGTCTGTGGTCCATTAATATTTAATAACCAAGACTGAGCAAAGGTGGGTTTGTTCCTGACTTATGCAAAATCCACATCCACTAACTAGTGACCTATAAATGTTTTAGCTCGCCATTAGCTTGGAGGTGTCCCTCACCGATAGCCGAGGTAGCTGTGGACGTTTCTTCAGCCGTCGAGCTGCAGGTCTGGCAGTCAGCCAGGGGATATTGAATCCCTCCACAGTGTTTTTAGTGATGTGCAAGCTTTCTGCACTCCGTTAAAAGCTTTCAGAGCTTTTCTGTGGGCGTGGCTGCAGGTCTGGCCTCGCTGTGCTACTGGTTTTGTGAACCTGGCTGCCCTCCCAGTGACAGTCATAATAACTGTATATAGTAACTGCATATAGAAGGATCATTTCCGTGTGTGTGGTCACTATCATTAGTAAACCGATATTTAAACATTTTAAGACCTACATGCGAAATTTTAGTGCTGTGCAAGTCATGAACCCTGTTGGTGCAAAAATTACTATTTTGTTCCTTCTTAAACGGTCTGTCATTTTGAGGATTAAATGACAGAAATGGGAACAAATGTGTGACGTGCCGCAAAGTGTCTGAAGATCCAAGGTTCTAGATAAAGGGGTTCCACCCACTCAGTGTTCAGCATCAGCAGTAAATGAATCACCTGATCATCTGGAATCATCTGCTCCTGTTTCTTCACTGCTTCATGTCTGAAGTTAGACGCTTTGTTCAGCTTGAAGGTTCAGACGTAGATCACTGTGTGGATTAACCAACACAGAACTATCAAACTGCTCAGGTACAGAGACTGGACTGAACATGAGAGACAACAACACTGTCCTTCAGGAAGATCTGGAGAACTGCTCAGGTACAGAGACTGGACTGAAAATGAGAGACAAAAGCACTGTCCTTCAGTCTGGAGATCTGTTTCTCAACAATAAACATACAGGAAAGTCTGGAAATGTCTTTTATCTTTAATTTCAACATATTTTCTGATAAGTTGGAATAAAAATGTCTCACACACATACTGCATTGTGAGAGTAAAGGCATTTGAAACATCTCCAGTGTGGAGGAGTGTGGCAGGACAGTCGTTGATAAGCATCACTCTAGTTACACATGACATGATTCATCAGACCAGTCATACCTTCATACCAGTCTCTTATCCAATGAGCTTTTTTCTTCATGTCTGAAGCTCTCCCACACACGTGATTTTAGTCGTCTCTGCTGTTTTAACGTTTCCTGTATATCAGCCCCTGTCTGTTTCAAATGCCTTCACAAAATGTATTTTAGTCTTGTCTTGGAAGTAAAAATAAATTTAATTATTCATGCCTGCTTGCTCAGCCAGACGAGGGATTTTCACTGCGCAAGCTTCGGCTTGGTACTGGTACTGCACAAAAAGCACGAGTCACCCTCATGTCTTCATATTTTGCTTCTGAGCCAGACTTTCTTGTGTTTTAACATCTAGTTGAGGAGCAGTTCTCGGGACTTCCTGATGGACAAAGTTTTGTTTGGCATTTTTAGCACAGCCCCTGTACCTGAGCAGTTTCAGAGACAGAAGTGGGATCAGGGTGGGCTTAAGAATAACGGTGGTCGAAAAAGCTGGTTAGAATGAAACTCTCTTTGTGTTTAGACTTGATTTACATGTTTGTTCGCACATGTTGCCACAGAGATCACCACTGACTTATTTTCTTATTAAATGAGGGCTCAGACTCTGGCCCAGAGCTGTGGCTTTTCCAAGTGATGAAATAAGGCTCCACTCAGGATGAAACCTCTACAACATCTGCATGCCCCAACCAAAGCGGTGGCGGTTTGGAGACTAGGCTCAGGATCAGAAGCTCATAGGCTTGAATCCCTTGAGCAAGGTTCTGACCCCATCTCTGTTCCCTGGGCACGGGATTATGGCTGCCCACTGCTGCACGGTGTGGGTTTAATACAGAGGATGCGTTTCGTTGTGGTTCACTGTGTGCTGTGCGTTCACAAAGACCGTCACTGTCACTGCAGACCAAGGCTTTTTTTTTTTTTTTTTTTTTTTTTTTTTTTTTTTCCCTCTTCCTGTCTTCTTTCTCCAACGCTCATGTGGTTTTCTGGTAAGCGATGCACTGCTTGCACGGAGACTAAAATAATTTACATTTGCTGGATCATGTGAATGCCTTGGCTGCTCCCAACACCCACGTAAGTGTGTCTTTGTGTGTGTTCAGTAATAGTGGGCGGAGCAGACTTGTTTAAACTCTAATGAGTTGCAGACACCAGCCGGCAGACGATCGGAAGTCGTCCGTCGTTCCTCCCTAGAGGACGGCAGTCTCCGAATCGAAAGCCCAAAGGCAGTCTTACAGACCTGGTTCCCCATCCCATCTAATCGGTTCCCCCTGCAACCTTTTGGCAGTTTTCAGGGCTGTTTTAGTGAAACATCTGCCTTTTGTTGCGATTTTCCACACATGTGGAGCAGGGGCCGAACCCATGCATGTTATTTCTGACTGCCATGTAAGGGATGCACCTTTTTTATCCAAAATTGAAGTCTTTTTTTTTTTTTTTTTTTTTTTTGCCCTTTCCTTTCTTGGGCTAATTAAAAAAAAAAAGTAATTGCATAAAACAAGGGGAATGAATAAAAAAGAAAAGCAACCTCGTTAGACAGGAAGGAAAAGTAGAGGCGAAAGTGACAAATCCAGCATCCGAGGAGTGAGTGTCCCCAGTGATGGGGACAGCTTGCATTATTAGATTTTAATATCAATTACAAGATCGTTAATAACTTCAATTTAGAACCTGTTGGTTATAATTTGTAAAACATTTCAGCCTTGCCGTTTGAAAACTGCAGTTTATAATTGTGATTTTGATATAAAACTGATGAACGGTTGCCGCTGCGGACCCCCAGAGACGCGGGACGGTGTCTGTGGACAGGGTTAATGTTATCAGCAGATTGTAAATCCAGTTATGCCCGCTCGCGGCCGCTCTCCGGGTTAGGCTGGGAGGATAACGCTGAGCAGTGCCACAGAGTATTGGCCACATCTGGATCTTTCTCCTTGTAAAAAAATGCCTGGTTGAAGGAAGGAAAATTGATGGATGACTTGCCTATTTATTTTTAATTTTTTCCCCTCTCTTGTTTCTCCCAGGCCTGGAGCAGCGTCTCTGTTGTGTGAACTCATTGTCCAGTGTGTTGACATGTCGTGTAATCTATTAAGCTAATAATGTGTTGCTATTTTAATCTATAATGCAGAGATAAGCGTGAGGGGCTTATGGCAAGCTCTGCTCATGCACTGGGATCCGAGGCTATAGGACATGAGCAGTAGGCTCTTATTGCTCCCTGGGGAGTCACTTCATAGTGCCGCTGGGTGGGGGAGCATTGGGATGGAGGGATTGCAGTGGTGCTAAATTCTTCTTTTAACCGCAGAGAAAAGTGCAGTAGAGCTGTTTAATGACCTGATCTATACTGCTCGATCACTGTTATTCAGTACCGGAAAGAAACCATGTCCTGGACCTGAGGACATGGGCTAGTCTAGACTATCAGCATCAGAAGGCGAACCAGTCAAATTGACCTTCATATTCCTTCTTAGCAAAGGTTCCTACCTCCTTTTCAGCATGAATGTAATAATAATAATGAAAAAAATGTTCCAGGGTGACTCTTTAAAAGACATTTCCTTCCATTTCCAAAAGTAAACATCAGCTTTGGACTTGCTATAGACTGGAGATGCTGGTAAGTTGTTTCCTTTGAATCACATTCTTAGTCACTTTCACTTTCATTTCATATAGGACTGTCATCGGGGGAAACACAGCACCGCACACAGTGAACCACGACGCAACCTCTGTGTTTCACCCATACACACCGGGCAGCTGTGGGCAGCCGTATCCAGCACCCGGGGAGATGTGATGGGACGGTACCTTGCTCAAGGGAACCTCAGGGCAACCTACTGGTCGGGGATGTGAACCAGGGAAAAGGAGTTTGGGTTTCCTATAGCAGAGGTCTAATGTTTATGGGCTTGGCCCCAGGATTGGAAGGTTGTTGGTTCGAATCCTGGATCAGTAGAGATGGCCTTGAGCAAGGTACTGTCCCCATCTCTGCTCCCCAGGTGCTGGATATGGCTGCCCCCTCCTGCACGGTGTGTATGGGTTAATTGCAATTTTCAATTTCTTTCTCTTTTCCTGGGATGAGAAATCAGATATATTGAGCTGAGGAATACTGAAGACAGGACAGGGCCTGAAATGAATTGTGAAAATCGTTTTTTGCCCGGTGGGGGTGGAAATGTACCACGGTTCCACATTATTAAAACGTCAAAGATGGAGGTCACTACACTTCAGAACGAGACCGTTCCCATTCTAAAGGTTACAAACAAACCAAGGTTCTGATTTCAGGCTGACCTGTGTGCAGATCCTCCCTGCAAAGACGATCAGGCAGACGTTACCAGAGCTGGTGGCATCCGTCCTCCTAGAAAGGCCTGATATCCTCTCTCAGTTCGTTCTGTCAGGTTTCCTCAACGGTCTCCTCGGTTGCCATGACAACAGTATCCCCCACAAAGCTGCTGTGTCCCCTCCCCATCTCGCCATAGCTTTGCTGATGGAGCGAGAGGGTCAGGCATGGCTGTGTGTTTAGCCTCCTATTGCTCTTGAGAACGTCTTTTGTGTTCGTGTGTGTGTGTGTGTGCCTCATGCAGGGAAATGTATGACACCATCTTTCAGTCCAGGTCTGGGCTTCATATTGGGCTGTGGTTGGTCACTTTAGGGTCTGATCTTCATGTTCCCATGTCTTCTTTCCACAGATTGGCGTCCAGCTTCTTGCTCCCTCATCGGCAGTCTAGGACGTGGAACCCTCGGGACTCGTTTTTAATGAATCGATATTCGCCTCTCGACGCCATGACTTACAAGTAAGTTGTTGTTCGCCGTTTCCTGGCCGCTCCCCGCTCTCGTGAAGAAACTCTTCTGTGTTTTCCTGCATGACCTCAGCGCATGGCATCACGGCCTGCACTTGCGTGGTCCCTGCTCCCTGCGCTCGGTCAGATATTACAGCGCAGCCCCAGCAAATAAAGGGCTCCTGTTAGGGCCCAGTGAGGCACACGGCATTTGCATGCAGCCTGATTTGCATGTGCTTGCTGATCTCTGTTAGAAACGGGTCCAGGAACGGTTCCCTTCATGGAAAAGTGTCGCCCAAACACTGTAAGAGTCCGTCTGAGATCAGTGTGGGAAGGTTGAAGTGGAGATGGCTGGCTTTTCTGTTGTTCTCTGGCTTGGCAGAGCTTCTTGGGTGAGAGCTGAAGCTGTTTTTCCGACCCCTCCGTCACTCCGGGAGCTCCAGCGCTTCACAAAGACAATGACGGGAATGTAGGACACGGACTGCTCATCAGCTGAGGGGGAGCAGAGTGAGCGAGAGAGTCTGAGGGTTGTTTTTGCCATTTTATTGTGATTAATGGTGCAAGCAGGGGGCGTTTGAGCCAACGTTCGCTCGGGACGCGTTCCTGTTGAGCATTATAGAGAAAGTGACATCACTGCATTTAAAGTTTGCGGTAATTGGCCTGAATTGGACCTTTTAGGATCCAGGCTGCAGGTCTTCATGCTATAATATGATTATGAAAATGACTATACCCCAGTCTTGGGGGCAGGGATGAAAAATTCACTGCGTTTCTGACAAAATTCACAATTTGAACGAGTGTATGAGCCAGACGAGTGTATGGCGAGCTCTGCGACGCCTCACTCGAGCGTGAAAACTCCTACTGTGTGGATCGTTTAGTAAGCTGGTCTTTTCGTCATGTTCCTTCTGCAGTAACTTCCTTTTTTCTTCATGTCTTGGTGCGAATCAGGGACACATTTCACTGCTTGTACTTGTAAAACAGCGTAGGAGACAAACTGCTTGAATCTTACGTGAACCAGCAGGAAAAGCTGAGGGTTTTTTTTTTTTTTTTTTTTCTTTCTCAGAAATGCAACCAAGTTTCCAGTTGCAGAGGGCTTGAATTTGAATTGCACCAATATATTCTCCAATTCGGATCGTTTCTAATTGGGGAGTTTGCCGTATTTTATTTTGAGCTTTGCTGGAAAAAGGTCACGGGCAGAAAACCGAATCCGTTTAAAGTGGGGAATGGAAAAAATATTTCCGAATATAAATGTAAATATAAATGCAGTGGTTTCCATCAATATCTCCCACACTGCACTGAACCAAATCCAGTTTAAACGGCATTAAATCTGGTCCTGGTACAGAAAAATGCAGCGTCAGTGTTCTTTAATTCTTTACTGTATTAGACTCAAAAAAGAAAGTTGTGATGTCATTTGTTACAGTAAGTATCATTTCTTCCAGCCTTAATTTGCAGACCATAATCTCGTTTAGTTGCAATATGGGTGACACTGAAATGAATCCTCTTCAAAAACAGCCCTGATCTACATTTCTTGGACCAGGATGGAGCTTGGAGGTTTGTTGGTGGATCTCTCCCTCTTTTTTACTCTGCCTGCTTTCACAATAACCCTCTCCTCCTTTTATCAGTGTTAAAAGTTGAGCCACGTCCTTGTTTTGCACGTAAGTGAGATTCTTGGCGAGTCACCCAGAACCATCTGAAGGATCCTAGCAACCACTGCAAGGAGCTGCTTTAACCCTTAGAACGCTGCAGTTATTATTTATTAATTACTAATAACAATCATAATCATTTTTCTGTTGCTGTTTATGATAAAATGATGACAATGATATTACTATTATCAGCAACAACAATAATTTTCAACATTGTCATTTATAATAAGATAAAGAGAGAGAATTAGATTCAGAAGTTTAGTAGTTTTGGTAGTTTTGCTTTTTGCAGGCCTGGTTAAATTTAATTACATAATACATTGTAATTTTATTCTAATTTCCCCGTTTTTTATTTATTTTTTTTTTTTGGTCCCCTTGTGATTCCAGCTCATGAAGTGCCGACTTTACTTTCTGCGATGTGAAGCAGCAAACTTTGCACAGACTGGTTTCTGACTGCCTCGCCTGTCAGAGGCAGAGTCGTTCCCTCGCCTCTGAGTGTCCTGATGAGCTGTCCCGAGGCATCAAAAGTATCCTAGCAACCATTGCGAGCGGCTGACGGAGGCCCTGATTTAGTCGTCCATTGTGTTGTCCATGCTGGCCTGTGCAGTCGTGCAATTGTTGGTGTGGAAGAATGATAAATGTCCTGCCAAAGGGAAGTGGAGGAGAAGGAGAGAGGGAAAGTGAGTGGGAGAGAGAGAGAGAGAGAGGGAGAGAGAGAGGGAGAGAGAGGTGAGCCTGGTGATTGGGCCGCGAACAAAGCCGGGCTCTACTCTGGACTACTTAAGATTCATGCCTTTCTTGAGCCTGTGCTCAGAGTCCTCCACCACACACACACACACACACACACACACACACGCTGTTCTTCACCTGACAGAGCAAGTATTGCCATAGAACTTGGTGCCCACTTTACTCTTTCCCCCTCACACTATCTCTTTTTCTGTCATCCCTCTTTACCTAGTGGGGTTACTTTGCTTTTAATCCATCGCTGTTTCTCACACTTTTTTTTGCTCCATCTCTCACTCTCCTTCTGATTCTGCCCTTTTCTTTCTCTTGCTCTCATTTTCTTTCTCTTTCTTTCTGTCATGCACATTTCCTTTCTTTATCTCTCTTTCTGTCCCTGTCCTTTTCCCTTTCTTTCTCCATCCTACGCTCTCACTGGCTTTTTGCTTCTGTCCTGTTTCCTCTCTCTCTCTCTCTCTCTCTCTCTCTCTCTCGTTTCACACTCTATCCCCCTTTCTGTGAGCAAGAACAGGTCTTAATCTTGTCTCAATAGAGGATTGTCTCTAGAGTGAGATCTGTGCTGGTGTGGTTTAGAGGGGCGGGGTTAAGCAGCCAACAATGTTTGTTGTTCAGCTTGTTTAGGGTACTGTTCCCATCACTGCTCCCTGGGTGTAGCTCACTGCTGCTGGTGTGTTTGTGTTAAATGGAATTAGGATCAGAAAGTTGTTGGTTCGAATCACTGACCAGTAGGTTACCCTGGGGTATCCTTGAGCAAGGCACCATCCCCATCACTGCTGCCTGGGTGCCGGGAAGTGTTCCCCACTGCTGCACAGTGTGGTGAGTTCAAAATCCAAGGTTGCATTTTGTTGTGCTGTGCTTCACGATGACAGTCGCTTTCACTTCACTTTCACTTCTTTTTTTGGGCCTTTATGAACAATTGGCAAAGCAGCAAACCCAGTAAAGTTGATAGAAAAGATCACCAGCTCTGTGAGAGCCTTCAGAGCTCAGACATTTCCTGCAGCTTCCTGTTGTATAGGAGCGCCGCTGCTTGTGCTACAACTTTAAATCCAGATTAGAGATTACGGTGCTCTGAGGCACGGCCCTTTTCTGTTCCGTGATAAATTCCCTGTAATCCCGTTCAGCCCGGCCTGCCTGCTCAGCCCCCAATTTACAGCTGCAGAGCTCTTTCTGCAGAAACGAGCCGTGCTTGTAAGCGGGTCGGTGTGTTTTCGGGTGAAAGGTTGTTTTTTGGCTCTTCACTTTTTTGGGAAAAGTAGGGCAAATGAGCTTTGAGAGATTACTCTTAAAGGGGAATCTGACCAATTTTCCCAAATATTTTTCAGCGGTTTAGACGTAAACAGTCATTGAGAGTAGACTGAGCGAAATGCTCCATTCTGGAGAAATCGCCACGGTTGTTCTCCGTGGTGGTGGATGGAATCAGACGTCTGAATCCCATCGCAGGCTTGACGCGGTTGTGAAGACTCTGCCTGATGCCTGGGGCCTTTAATCCACCCAGGAGATTCATTGTCATTAAGAGTTAAAGATTGGCCAAAATAATTTGACCTCTGCTGGGTTACCTAGAGCTGTGATTGGTTAGAGGCTCTTTGTCTTTCGCCACAGCGGATCAAATGTCTCATTTCTTTCTGTCCTCTGCATCTTCCTCCTTCAAACCGACCACCTTCATGTCCTCTCGCACCACGTCCCTAAACCTCCTCTTTGGTCTTCCTTGTTTCCTCTTTCCTGGAAAACTCCATCCACATCCAATGATAGAGGCTCATTTGCATATTTAAATCAAATACAATTAAAGAACAAAGTGAAACAATGTGAAATGAAAGTGACTATTTGTTCATGTGAGCAAAGCACAGTGAACCACAGCCAACCAACCAACACCGTTGGCCTAGTGATTGTGGAGCCAGCCCCCGGACCGGAAGATCGTGGTTCCGAATCCCTTGGTAGGTTGCCCTGAGGTACCCTTGAGCAAAGTACCGTCCCCATCGTTGCTCCCCGGGCACTTTCAATAGCTGCCCCCTGCTGCACGTGTGTGGTTTAAATGCAGGGTGTAATTTCGTTGTGGCTCACTGCGCGCCCTGCTGTGTTTTCACAATGGCAAGAATAGTCACTTTCACTTTTTCACTTTCAAATACATCTGTATTTAACCCACACAAACCATCCAGCAGGGGGCAGGCATATCCAGCCCCAGGGTGCAGTGATGGGGATGGTACCTTGCTCAAGCTACTGGTCTAGGATTAAAACCCATGGCATTCTGATTCTGGGGCCTAGTCCCTAAACTACTGCTGCCCCAATGTATTGTACAGCCCGGGAGGAGGGGCGTAGTGAGGCAAAATAGACCCCAAAGCAAACTTCACATTTTTTTCATCACTAAATCATCATCATCCCACATAAACACTCAGAAGACACACGTAGCTTCACCCATTGGCTTGGAGAGGAAAGAAAATGCCTAGATTAGTGTTGTGGAGAACCCCTCCCCCCGGCAAACCTTCAATGTGAGACTGCTATTGAAAGAATTCATACTGGGAAGAAGAAATGGAGAAGAGACACAACGTGGGATTCGTAGAGCCATCTGACACATCTGACAGAAGTTCTTTTGGTTTAGTGCCAGAACTTTAAGTAAGGGATCAACAGGGTGTTTAGTCACCAGAAACGGCACGGGTCGACGGGTGTTGGTGAAAGTCTGGATTTGAGTGGTGTTGATGGAGGACGCGAGATCTAATCTGGTGTAATGATATCTTTCAATCCCTTGACGCACGTCTCTCACTTTCTCTCGAAGGCTCTCCCTTATTCTCCCATTTCTCTCTTGTCTGAAAACCCCTCTGCCTACCCATCCCCCACCTCCTCGTTCCCCTCCCCCTCGCTTTCTTTCGCTCTTGCTGTTGGATGTGTAATGATGTCGTGCGACTTGTGAGAGAGACCATTCAGACCAGGGTTTTATTTCGAGGTCAGCCTCATACTGACCTGGTCCGCTGCCCTAAATCCAGCCTGCTCTGTGAAAGTGCTGGTTGTAGGGACGAGTGAGGCACAAGTCTGGGAGTTCGATCCTCCCTGCAGACGGTTCTGGGACCTTTTTCTTTTTTCCTTTTCTTAAGAGAAGTCATTACAAATGTACAAAATGAAATTATTCTCCTCTCTGGGCTTGCCGGTTGCCTAGCGGTGGGATTTTCACCAAGAGGTTTTGGGTTCGTGCCTGGCTCTTCTCCAGCACCATTCAAACCCTTGATGAAGATCCTCAACCCCAAGCAGGTCTGGGGAGACTCGTGTCATTAGTTAATGCTCTGGATGAGTCTGATAAATGCTCCAACACACACACACCCAACCCCGTCCCAGATAATAAAGTCTTTCCCAAACTTTACTAACTCAGGGCCCGTGTTGGGATCTTGTCCCCACACTTGACTAACCCAGGGCCAGTGTTAGGGTCTCATCCCCTCATTTTACTAGCTCGGGGCCAGTGTTAGGGTCTCGTACCCTCACTTTACTAGCTCGGGGCCCGTGTTAGAATCTTGTTCAGTGATTGGGACAGTACCTCGCTCAAGGGAACCCCAGTTCCCTTGGTCTGGGACTCAAACCTTCTCCGATCCTAGCGTCCTAGGTCATGGTGTCGAGACCATAAACAAGCCACAACTTCACTTAATAGATAATCATGTGCTGCGATGGCAGGGACATGGACATGCAAGGAAGCGTCCTGGGACGGTCCTGCCTGAGAGCTCTGTGTGTGAAATGATGCCGTCTGCAGCATCATCTCTCGCTCAAGTGCTGCTGCGTTCACCTCATCAGTCAAACCCGTTTGTGAGCCCGTCTGCTCGTCCTCAATTGAGCCGTTGTCCCGCTGCTTCACTAATCGAAATCATGCGTTATTTAGTGGCTGACCCGTGACACGGCCACTTCCTCTGCCTGCCTTGTGCTGCCTGAGGATGACTGACGGGCCGTTTTCAGAATGAGACGCGTCCGACTTCGACTGCACTTTTTGTGCGCGCTGATTGAATCTTCGACAGCGTGTTTCCGCCATATGTCGACCGGAACGCCAACTTTGACCTTTGGCTCATCAATCAGGGTCAACCACTGTCAATGTCTTGAGTTTTTGATAGCTGTGAGTGTGAGAGGCTGGCACCTGCCACAGCGGAGCGGGCGAGTGAATGAGTGTGTATGGGAAAGAGGGTGAGGCTAAAGGCAGAGAGAGTGTATGAGTGTGAAAATTGGGGACAATTGTGAATTGCTGAGGCATCAGTTGGGGGGGGGACTGAGGGCAGCTCTCAGCGGGGCCACTTCAGAGGTTCAGCCTCCAGGCTGCACCTCCAGAACCTTAAAGATACAAATCGAATCTGTGTGTCTTTTATATATAAAACCGTTCCTTCCTCTTCATTAGTGCCAGTTACACACTGTTCATTAATTCATGAAGCTCCAACGAACGTTTTCTAGATTCAATTCTAGATTTATTTATTCTTGATTCTGCTTACTTCATTATGAAGAAAGACCTCATGGGAGGTAGCAGCAAAAATCCACACCTTAGTTCCTCCAGAAGAAAGAAAAAAGTTGTATAGTAGAAAAAAGTCTCAAAGTGCTGAATCAACTTCTTTACTCAGGAAAAAGTGCAGAAATATATTAAAGTAAAAAGGTCATTTCTACTGGCTGTCCACTTTGGATGGCTGGATAAAGTTTTCTTTCTCGCTTTCTTTCTTTCACTCCTCTATCTACCTGTGTAAGCTCTTTTGTGTTCATCCTTCTTTCTGTTCCTGTATCTTTCATTTCTGTCTTTTTTTTTTTTTTTGTTGTTGTTGTTTTGTTCCTCTGTTTGCCTGTCTATCTAGCTATCTAAGCTGTTTTGAACTCATCCTTCTTTCTTTTGTTCCTGTATCTTTCTTTCTTTTCTGTCCAGAATTGGCACTTTTTCAATTCCAGCATCGATATATTATTACATTCTTGGTGCTCGTCCTTTTATTCTTGGAGAAAGTGCAGATTGTCTCTTGGGTGTGTGCAGGTCCCACCTCCTCACACAGGCGTCCCGTTCAGTGGGTTGCTAGGGACGCCTCTTCCAGCGCAGTGTGACCCACTTTATATCACGGAGCAGCAAAGCACAGCTGAACTTGGAAAGCAGGATTTCTCTCCGGCTCCTTTAAAAGAGCAGCTCAGAAGGTCTTTCTGAAAGTTGGAGCTGAATTAGAAAAGCACTTTAATACATACGTGATGCAGGAGGACCTGGTGAGTCTGGTGTTCATCTTTCTTTCTTTCCTTTCTCAGTGAACCCAGAGGGCTGTGTGTGCACATGTGATGGAATTCCGTCCGCATGAGCTGCTGGAATTGTTTCGTGTCCGTCGGGTCGCCCCCTCTGACGGGGCGGGTTGGAGTGATGCTCGAGTGCTCTGACCTAAATTGAACCGTCTGGCAGATTGGCTCTTTAGCACACAATGCTTATCTCCATTGCACTGCCGCAGGACCACAAGCAGTCTGGACTTCTTTTAAACCCTAGCTGGGATTTGCAGGATATGGACAAAACCACCCACCCTCTGACCTGGGCCGTTACGTTTACAGCATTTAGCAGATGTTCTTATCCAGGGCGACTTCCATGTCCTGATTATAAGGACGGGGTTTTGTTCAGGCCGTGCTGGAGGTGGGGCTCAAGCCTGCAACCTCTTGGTCCACAGTCAAGTATCCTACCACGAACCTGTCACCAGGCTCCTACTTACACACTTCATATCAGGAAAAGTAAGGGTGTGGTGATGGCCTAGTTGTAGGACACCACTGGAACAGAAGCTTGCGGGTTCAAATCCCACCTCCACCACTTCCTCCACTGGGTTCCTGAGCAAGACCCTTAATCCCAAGTTTCTCCAGGGAGACTGTTCCTGTAACCAGAACATGAGTCACTCTGGATAAGACTGGTTCTCAAGCATCCGATACCCAAAGCCAAAAAAGCAATGTTCTTTAGTTGTGATTACAGTGGGATTACTTTTGTGTTTGTGGGGCTTTTCCACTGGTACCAGGAGCCAGTGTCCTTTTTGCTTTACTGGGGCAGTGGTGGGCTAGTTGTTAGGGAGTACCGTCCCCGTCACTGCTCCCCGGGCGCTTTTATAGCTGCCCCCTGCTGCACGGTGTTTGCATGGGTTAAATGCAGAGGTCCAATTTCGTTGTGGTTCACTGTGTGCTGTGCTTTGACTTCGCAATGACAAGAATAGTCACTTTCAGTTTTCACTTAACCCAGTCCAGCAGGAGCAGTCAGTGTCCTTAGTGGAAGCCTGACTGACTCTTCACTACAAATGTTTTTGTTTTTTGTTTTTTTTTTGCAAGAATTTCATGGAACATTTGCATTATTTTTGCAAAATTACTCCTAAATTGCTTGCTTCCATTCAGAGTGCACACTATTCAGGAGCAGTGTAAGTAGATCAGCCCTTGTAAAGAGACTGATGGATTTATGAAGTCGATTGGTTTGACACGGAGTGAATGCACGATTCACGTTCCGTGTTCTTCTGGGTTTGTGGGTGTGGCTGTTTTGCTCCTCCACGTGAATTATGAAGCATCTGCAGGATAAAGTTCTCGGCTCAGCCGCAAATTGACGCGCAGACCCCGAACACAAACCCAACGCAACACAAAGGTGCCTTCATGCCTCTGCCCCCTTTATTTCGATAAGAAATTCGCTCAAAATTCACTTTCGGTCACAGTGTTCTGACGCCTGAGCCGCTTTGAAAATATGAAGTGCAGAGAATACCTTACAAATAACCTTTTAGCAAATTAATTCAATTATCCAGATTGAATTTATTGGATATAATATGTAAGATGAAAATGTCATAACCTCCACTTATATGTAATATTTCAGCAAATGAAGTGTCTTGTGCAAAAGTATGTCTCTGTAGAGGGTGTGGACTTAATTACACAGTTAAATTTGTGTTTTTATTCAAGTTTTTCATATGGCTGGAACAAGGGTCATGTTGAACTATTTATTTTTCTTTTTGATTGAGACACACGTGCATGTTTGAGGCTGCGGTTTAAATTGTGCAAAACGTTTTTCGGATATTTTCTAAGACGAATGACTCCTAAGTGATTCTTGCTGGTCAGCAACCACCCTCTGCACAGGCTGCTGATGATTAGGTGGACAAGCCCGGTGTCCCATTAATCTTCTAGTCTTAAACACTATTAGAGGGACAGTAAACTGCTCTCTGGCCTCCCTCAGTCTTTTCTCCTTTCCTGCATGTGTGTCGTATTGAGTTCTGACGGAGGCCTGATTAAGCTTTGCGTAAAGACGTGGACGTTTTCCCCCCAACAGCCCTGATTTGCATGCGTGTAGAAAACAATGACTGTTTTGTGATCGGGGCCTGGGCTGCTTGTTTGTGTGTGGATGTGGGTCTAGCAGCAGGTTGTTTATCACAAGTGAAGGGTCCCTCTCCATGTAATGGAGAATAAATATGGGTGAAAGTGTGGGCTGGCGTGCAGAGCAGGCCTGGCTGGGTGCTGTGCTTTTATAGCCCTTAAGGGATGAGTTTGTTTTTTTTTAACATTGATGGATGAACGCCAGGAATAGAAGTGCTTTTTGGAAAAACATGCTTTCCTGCATGCTGTAACTTGAGCATCATCACAGTAGCACCTACCAGAACATTTTAAATACTTGTTTGTTGTGCTGATATTGGATTGGGTCCCTTGTTTATAATATGGTTCTTCTGTATGGCAATGGACGGGTTGAAGGATGAGGTTAGACAGGAGTCTCGGTGGGCGATGATGTTTGCTGATGATATCGTGATCTGCAGTAAGAGTAGGGAGCAGCTTGAGGAGAACCTGGAGATGGAGATCTGCTCTAGAGAGAAAAGTAATGAAAGTGAATAGGTCAAAGACAGAATACGTAAGTGTGAACGAAAGGGAGGAAAGCTGAGTGGTGGGGATGGAGGGAGTAGAGGTGGTGAAGGTGGAGGAGTTTAAATACTTGGGATCAACAGTTCAGAGTAACGGTGAGTGTGGAAGAGAGGAGAAGAAGAGAGTGCAGGCAGGTTGGAATAGGTGAAGAGACAAGAATGATCTATGATGGACGGGTACCAGCAAGAGTGAAAGGGAAGGTTTACATAGCTGGTAGTGAGACCAGCTATGGTGTACGGGTTGGAGACGGTGGCATTGAGAGGCAGGAGGGTTAAGGGTCTTGCTCAGGAACCTAGTGGTGGTCACCATAGGTTAAACTGGGAAAGGACGTTCAGGTCAAGATCCTCAGTCCTCGATTTAACCTCACAGCGCTTAGAAAAGGACAGTGACGGAAATAAGACGACGTATATTTTTTCCGATTCCCTTTCTAGAATGAAAGGCAGTGATGATTGAAGCAGTTACGTCTTGGAGATGAAACTGAACTTGGATGGCATAAGCTCTGGTCTGTGGTCATGCAGCTCCAAACTGACCCTGACCATGTGTCCCTAAAAGTAGATTGACGCTGGACTCCTTTGTTTCCTAATCTGACAGAAATCCGTCCCCATCGTTAAACAGGATGGATAAAACTGTTGGAGCCTGTAAGAGCAGCCCTTGTAAAAGGACTGATGGATTGATGACGGGAGGAACTGATTGGTTAGGTAAGACTCCAGAACTCCGCTTCAGGCTGTAGAGAATGGGCTTTTCCACTGGTACCAGGACCCACACGGACTTACAGGTCTGAGTCGGTGTTAAAGGAGTTTTCCATCCTTTTGCTTAACTTGACCCAGTCCAACCGGGACAGTCGACGTCCCTAGTGGGCGACTGACCTGCTCTTCACTATACAAATGCTTTTTTGCAAGAATGTCATGGAGAATTTTGCATTTATTTTGCAAATGACTCCTAAATTGCTTGCTTCCATTCAGAGTGAACACTACTGAAGAGCAGTGTAAGAGCAGCCCTTGAGAAGAGACTGATGGATTTATGACGGGACGAGTTGATGGGTTGATTGATGTGACGTGGAATGAACACAGTGACCCATGCACGAGCCACGTTCTGCGTTCTTTTCTCCTTGATGAGTGGGTGTGATCGTATTGCTCCTCCATGTGAATTATGAAGCGTCTGGAGGGTAAAAGTCTTGTCTCGGCCATAAACTGACACTTGGCGTGAGTGTCACTCTTGTAAAACAATCTCATCAACAGCTCCTCCTTCAAAGTAAACCCAAGAGATGGCCAGACTCTGCTGGTTTTGAGATTGTGTGGGTGTGTGTGGGTGTGTGTATCAGGACAAATAATGACAAGAAGACATGCCCTGGAGGGGAGGGCGGGGTGTGTGTGTGCTGCTTCTGCATGCCTGTATCTTGTGTGTGTTAGTTTCCATTCCACATCTTGTCTGTTGGTTTAAAGGGACACTCCAGCGTTCTATCCCAGTCTGCTGTGTCTGTGCAGCAGTTTTCCACTGACATTTTATTTTTAAGCGCAGCATTTAGATACGAAATTCGCTCCAAATTCACTTGCGGTCACAGGTTTCTGACACTTGAGCTGCTGCGAAAATATGAAGTGCAGAGAACACGCTGACAAGTGATCTTTTTGCAAATTATAGGGCACAATGTCTCAGTTCCACTAGTCAATTGGCCAAATTCTTTTTATTTTTTTAAACATTTTAAATCTGAGCGATATAATTTGGTGGAAAACCCCTGGAGTGTCCCTTTAAAGCGTGTCATCTTAATGTACTGTCATAACCCATAACATCCTCAAATACGCCTTAGTGATTAACCCTCATCTCTCTCTCTGTCTCTCTGTATGTCTCTCTCTCTTTCTAGCTGGAGGATTATATAATTCTCCCTCAAAGGAAGGATCCGGTCATCTAGTCGATCATCGTGGAAGAGTTACAGGTCAGAATCTCCCTCTCTTCCTTTTCCTTTCCACCACCGGGCTGCTCCTCCTGTCCCTCAATCTGTTCTCCGTCCTCTGTGGCCGGATTGAAGGGTGGAGAAACTCAATTTTTAGTTCTGGATATTTCCCCGCATCTCCCTTTATCTAGTTTTATGTTCTGCATGGAGGCCAAAACTGCGTTCCGTTCCACTGAAGATTTCTTTTTCTTGGGCTGCTTGATTTATTTTGTTTTGGTGGGGCTGCGTCTCGTCTTTTCTGTGTTTTAAAGCAGTTTTCTGTCCTTTTGCTTTACTTGGCCCAGTCCAGCAGGAACAGTCTGTGTCCCTAGTGGACGAGCGTCTGACTCTTCGCTGTACAAATGCTTTTTTGCAAGAATGTCACGGAGAGTTTTGCATTAATTTTGCAAAATTGCTCATAAATTGCTTGTTTCCATTGAGAGTGCTTGGTGCAGTATTCCTTAGAATAGAAATAGAATAGAAGAGACTACATGACGCCCAGCTTAGACATTTAAAGACATCTTCATCAGACTGACACTTATTTACCAAGCCTTTATAAATGATAAAGTAGATTTAGATCAGCTGTCAGTAGCACTATAGTGAGTCATATGCCTTTATAAATGCTGATGTAGGTGCAGATCAGTTTTCTCTATGCTAACTTTTAACGTTTTGAAGTCTTATCCTAATTTAAAAATATTCCAATTTCTCCAACCTTAGCAGGCACACAATATTTCAGACTGTGGCTTATTTTTTTTCCATTCTTCCTCTTCTCCTCTTGTCTGGCAGCTGCATCTTCAACATCGTTCTCCCAAATATATAAAAAGAAAGACCAGATCTGTTCAACAGCAGATCAAATAAGAGGATGTGAATATCCATCAGCCAGACAGAAAACAGAAATTAACTTGAGCAAAACGGATCTAAAAGCTGAAACTGAAATTTAAAAGGGCAGCGGATGCAAAGTGGTTAGACTGCAGTATCTGGGATTCGAACCTGTGACCTTCAGATTCTGGGCTCTTAGGCAGAGGTGGCCTAGTGGTTAGTGTGTTGGGCACAGGATCGGAAGACTGTGGGTCAAACCCCTTACTAGTAGGTTGCCCTGATGTACCCTTAAGCAAGGTACCGTCCCTGTCACTGCTCCCCGGGCGCGTTCATAGCTGCCCCCTGCTGCACGGTGTTTGCATGGGTTAAATGCAGCGGTCCAATGTTGCTGTGCTGTGACCTCGCAATGACAAGAACAGTCACTTTCACTTCACTTGTCCTTAACCACTAGGCCACCACTGCCCCTTGCTGCCCATGTGAGTTGTGAGTGAGAGAGTGATATAACAACTCTCTCATGTACAGCACCATATAAATCTGTATATAAACCCATCTGAAATGATGTCTTCAACTGAGTTGTGTGTGTGTTTGTGTGAAGCACAGTGGACTGACTGGTGCTGCTGGAGGATGCTGGGAGTTTTTTTTAGTGCAGTGACCTTAAATCACTGTGTGAAATCGGTGAAGTGCTGTGGTGCAGAATAAGGCAGCAAATGGGCCGCTGTCACCACCTCACTGCTGTGTTTCGGTGTGGAGCGTCAGGAAGTGGGCTGATCTACGGCGCGGAAAACCGCTGTGTTTACGATGCGCCTTCAATTCAGCCTGCAGAGAAGGGACTGTTTTATAGACAGAAGTGTGTATTCAGCTTTAAATACTGCTTTTTCACAGTTTCCCCGCCTGCGGCCTTGCTGCTGGCAGTGCAGGCGGGACAGTTGCCCTGGGAATAGCGCAGGGGGCCTCCCTAATGTTGGACTCCTTATTTTCCTACAGAAATCGGTGCTCACCAACCTGTTACCGCGGAATTAGAAGCACACAGTTCTTTATTGACCTGCTGAAAGAGTAAAGGTCCCACATCCTTTGTTTTTCTCCTGTTTAATATTTTCCACGATGTCTCTCTGTGGTGATGAACCGTTTTTGGTCCAAAAGTAACACCATCTTAATATTTCTCTCTCTTTTCCAACCTCTCTTAAAATTAATGGGGGTTATTACTGCAAGACTGATACTCTCGATGACTTAAACATGAGTGTGCAGCCAATCAGCTGCAAGCTTGATGGGTTGTTCGTTTCTGAGGATTGAGTGAACAGTACTTTTTCATTTTTTTATGTTTAATATAGGATAATAAAGTTGTATCCTTGCAAATTGCACTCTTTTTAATGAAAGATGATTCATTGTCCACCCCTGGATAGGAGCTTTTAGGATTCCCAGACCATTATACCCCCTCTTCCAAACTTGACAGCTGGCAGGCAGTGATCTGCATCCAGCAAGCCCATATTGTCCTGTTGGACTGGCAGGTCATGAAGTGTAATTTATCATTCTGGAGAAGATGATCGACCAGCTTCAACATGATGTTCACCAGGAGATGCTTTTCATCACACACTTTAGTTTAGTCTCAAAAACCGTGCATGAGCGGAGTCGGATAATTGGATTTTCAGGAAAAACTCAGGAGTGAAGCAAGGCTTACGTTGCCATTTCACACCGTCGTGTCAGTGATCGTAGTGCAGATTAACATTTGATACCGGAGAATTTTACTTTGGTCAAACCATGAGAACTTCCCACATGAGGACTAAACCTTGCTGTATCGTCCTGAAGCTCATCTGAACCGGGAGACGACGGACAGTCAGCTGATCAGTGATGCTGCTGATTTAGCTCCATGTTCAGATTCAGGAGAGGCAGAGAAATCTGAAATACTGCTACACTGTGACTGACAGTCACTTGGGGTCACAGCGGTCACTTACACTTACGGTCACAGCATTTACCCGATGCTCTTATCCAGAGCGACGGTATCGGTGCTTTATATCCACATCCGGGCTTAATTTAAACGGTGAAGATCAGATTTAGAGAAAAATATGGCACAGGGATCTTGGATTTGAGGTGCAATTTGTTACTGAGAGCACTCTTAGGGGTGTGAGTGTAGCCTCTGCCCTGATTTTGTGTAGTGACCTGTGTGTGTGTGTGTGTGTGTGTGAGTGAGAATTACAGTAATGCCAGGCCCCCGAGAGGAAGGAAACTCTAGGAAATAGATTCAGTTTTAAATGCCAGCTCCTGCTGGGCTGCGTTCTCATTTATACACTGAGAGAAACTGGAAACCAAAGCTAGCCAGGTCTCTCAGTCTCACACACACACACACACACACACACACACACACACACAGGAGGAGGATCATGACGACTAGCACTCACTAAACGTAATCTGGCCCTTCAAGGTTAAACATGATCTATCTCTAGTGTTTTCTCACACACACACACACACACACAAGGCACCTGCGGTAGGACATCATGGCTCATCAAGCCTGTGATTTTTTTGCCTCTGATCTTTACTGGCTCCCAGAATAGTGCACTGGAGAGCAGGAGCTACACACACACACACACATTGTTGAGCCTAGTCCTGTAGAAATGTAGCTCTCATTTGACCTCGTCTTCTTCCGCATCATTGATTTTTCTGATGAATTTTTCTCTTTTCTCGTTCAGTTCCCCATTTTTTTTGATGTCCACGGTGTTTCTCTTTTTTTTACTCCTTTATTTCTCCTGCATTCCATTTCCCTCTCTTACATATCAGTCAATTTTCTCACACATTTCTTTTTTTGTAATAGAATTGTCATTGCCTGCTTCTGCTGAATTAATTTCCGAGGCTCTTAAGTGTGTGTTTTTGAATTTATGAGGCAGTGGTGGTGTTTTTACTGGAAGCCGGTCGTTTCCCTGCGGTTTAGGGGTAGAACGGTGAGGGGCTGCTCGGATCTGAGGCAGAAGTGTTGTGTTTTACCTGAGGAATGACTCAGTTAGGGCAGTAAAGCAACCCTGATAATTGGGGCAGCACTGTTTAGGGACTAGACCCCAGGATGGCAAGGTCGTGGGTTTGAATCCCAGATCAGTGGGTTTTCCTGAGGCACCCTTGAGTGAGGTATTGTCCCCGCCACTGCTCCCCGGGTGCTGGATATGGCTGCCCCCTGCTGGACGGTGTGTGTTGGCTACATACAGAGGATGCATTTCAATGTGGTGCTGTGTTTCACCATGGCAAATACTCACTTTCATTTCATTATGAAGTGCACTTTTATTCCTCTAAGGAGCTTTTTATGGCTCAGGTTTCTTCCAAAGAGCTGCTGTATACAGCAGACCTGTGCATCCCTAGATGTCCTCTGCTCGTTCAGGGTTGGACATTCATTCACATGGACACCTGTTCCTTTTCGCTGTTAACGGCAAGTGCATCTCTGAATGCCATCCGCCGACTTTGGCCCTGCTGGAGGTACAACAATAGCCCCTTAACATGGCCTGCGATTGTGCCTTTCACCCCGCTCTCCGGTTTCTCATAGCCTGAATGCTTTTCTTGACGTCTCTCATTGCTGCAGTGTCTCTTCTGGCACCTGTTTTGCGGAGAGGGACGTGTGCTCAGATTCGTGGGAGGAAGTGGTGCATAAAAGTGTCCCAAGCAGCAGCAGGGGTGAACAGCACGAGTCTCCTGTGAATGACGGCTACGGAGTTACTGATCAGCAGGCCAGAGAATTCTCCCACTCCTCCAGAAATAAACGCTCTAAATGTCGCTTCCATTCTCCCTCTCGATCATCTGCTTCGGAGACGGGATCGCTCAGGCTCTTTTAGCTGACTTTGTAAATTTTGACCTCCAGACCAGAATAGAGCTTCAGCAGATGTTAAAAGTGGAGCTGAGCTTTTTTCTGCCCTGCCTTTTTTTAATGGAGAGATGGAGGCAGCAAGGCTAGTAATTACATTTTACAGTGTTGTAAGAGAAGTGAATACGTGTGTGTGTGTGTGTGTGAGAGAGACTATTATAGAATTCATTGGTAGAGTTGCTTTAAAGCTTTTGATTCTTCAGGGGCGATATGCATATTTAATTTTCTACCTGAATGTACAAGGGGCGTGGCCTTCTGACACCAGTCCAGCATCAACCAACCTACAATGGCTGCTTAACTGGGGAGGACACAGTGCCAGGATGCACTATGGAGATGGTGGTGCTGATGAAAAGTGGAGCTGGAGGTGTCGGAGTTTAGTTGGACGGTTTCGAGACAGAATCATACAAGCAAGACTGTTTTGGTTTGGACACGTCCAGAGGAGAGACGATCGGGAGAAGGATGTTGAGGAAGGAGCTCCTGGAGAGGAGGAAGGATAAAGAGGAGGTCTGTAGACGTGGTGAGCGAGGACATGCAGCCTTTATGGAATGCTGTGAGGAACAGGGCCAAGAGTTCAAGGGGATGCCTAAAAATTTCCCTGATCTCAATCCTTTCGAGAATTAGTGGGATGTCCTCGAAAACTTGTCCAACCCATGGAGACCCATCTTTCCAGCCTTCTGCTGATACCACAGCACACCTTCACAGGTCCATGCCTGTTTTACCCACAGTACAGGTGGTTTTAATGTTATGGATGATTGTATGTATTACGTCCGAAGATGCTAATATGTTCCACATGGGTGCATTACTTCTCAAACCCACATACACCTCTGCAGCAGCTTTGCTTGTTTACAGACTTTTTTTCAACCTCCCTTGATCATCTCTTCATCCTCCTCCTCTTCCTCCTCCCGGCTCTCGTGAGCACTTTAGCGAATGTGGCGTTTGGGCTTCTAAATATGGCCTTTTGCTGTAGCTGACCCCACATCTGCCTTTAGTGTGGTCACTGCAGCCCTGGCCTAGCTCAGCACCGTCTCTGTGCTGTAATTATATGTGAAGGTATCTATTTTGTGTCCTCTGCGAAGTTATGTGGTTGCCAAGTGTGCTCTGAATCCCTCCCTGTGATTTAAAAAAAAAAAAAAAAAAAAATTTTAACAAGCTCTGCAGCATTACAGCATAGAGCCTGAACTCCAGACCAGCTAAACCATCATGGATCATGTGCTGCTACTCAGAAACCACGGCTAACCAAAGATGAACCTTTTAACTCTTACTCTTAATGGGTTAACGGGTTCCTCCTGAGTTCCTCCCAAGGTTTCTTCCTCCGGTTTTTGATCTGTCGCTCTCTAAAGGCTCAGAAAGTTGATCCACGGTCCACCATCTTTTGAACTGAGCGCAGAGCAGGGTGGATCAAATTTGACCCCAATCCTCAAGCTGAAAATCAGATTTGCTCTGCTAGTTTGGTCACATTTTGAGAGTTTGTGAGTTAAGAATGTGGGGCACGGTCGGCGTGGTCAGTAATCTCACTTTCACAGAATTTTCTTTTTCAGCGGTCACCTTTTCTGGGAAACAAGTGGTCTTTGTTGAAGGCCTTTAAAGCGTGTGGCTGGAATCGGCCTGGGGTTCGGGTTCGGTCAGAGATAATGACTCTCAGCAGAATAGCTGATGAGGAACAGGTGTCAGGAACTGAAAGCTGAACATCATTCCTGTGGTCTCTTTGTACATCCTTGAGCTTTTTCAGCTGTCCCCCCGTAATCCCCCCTCCTTTCTGTGGGCATGCTTTAACTTGCCGTTCATAATGGTGTTGGTAAATTGGACTGAAGTTTTCCTTTCAAATTTCTCAGCGTGTAAAAGAGCTCACATGCGTGATGTCATGAGACGTCCTTCAGATCCGCTGCCAGACCGAAGACTTTGGCTCATTATTTATAGTGCGGCGGACGTCTGTCACCCGCCTCTGTCCTCTGTGGGCACCGGATTGTGTTACGCTCGACACACACGGTTGCCAACCTCCACCAGACCTCAAGAGCTGCTCCATATGGACAGAATGCCTTTGCAATCGTGAGAGCAGTGATGGTGCTCTGAAGCTGCTCTGCTGGCTTTTTTGATCCCCTGTAAAGTCAGTCGTTTTGGGAGACCACTTCACAGCAGTAATGATTTACTAGGACATTATAATATTTATGATTGTTTATTAGAAATTGGGCCATAACGGCTCATGACTGAGAGAGGAGCAAAACAAGTTTATTGATCTGGCTTTATACACCAGGAATTGTGCCCCCCCCCACCCCCCTGAATTTCTCTCTCCACTGGGGGGGGGTGCCTGTGTCAGGGGGGTGGATGAGTCCAAATACAAATCAAAACAATGATCTGCTGTGACACAGGAAGAGGATAAGTACCGTAAAATGCTCACACACACCCATACACACGCGCACAGAGTAAGAGAGGCAGCCAAGCTCTAGAAGAAGTGAGGGATCATGGGAGATTTCAAAAGGCCCAGTGGGAAAGCAGATTCTGGCAGAAAGACATTTTGGGTCGTGGCTGAGTGGCACCATGTTGATGCCCAATCAGTGTGCCATCTAAGTTGGAGCCAAAAGGGGTGTTAAAGCTGGGGGAGAGGGGAGTTAAAGGCTGTGTGTGTGTGTGTGTGTGTGTGTGTGTGTGTGTGTGTGTGTGTGTGTGTGTGTGTGTGCCTGCCACAGAGAGAATTTGGCAGGAACTGAATGTTTTGAATCGGTACATAGCTGCCCAGATGGCATGGTGCCCGTGCCCGTGACCCGTTTGCATTTCCGAGCCGTGGATCAAACAGGTGCTGAACACACTGAGCTTAAAGACCCACTCGAGTTCAGCAGCTTTTAACCCCCCCCCCCCATCATCCCTCACTCACCCACTCCATCATCCCTCACTCACCCACTCCCTGCCTCATTCCCTCCTGCATAAAGTCCCTTTTTCCCTCACTCCCCTTCTCGGACCCTACCTCACTCCCTTATCCACTCACTCATTAACTCCCCCATTAGCTCACCGTCACCTTCCTCCCTCACTCACTCCCTTTTTCACCCCCCCCCACTTAATCACTCAATTACTCCCTTCCTCCCTCCCTCACTCACTAACTTGTTCTCTCATTTATGCACTCCCTCACTCACTCCCTTGTTCATTCACAAGCTGCATGAGCTGATCGACTCTCTTGATTTTGAACTTGTGAAACTGGAACTCCGTTCACCTGAGCTTCACTGCCTGGGATCAGAGGCGGGCGTGACTCAGAGTTCTGACTGGGGTCGTCCGGGATGCCAAGAGGGCACGATACCTTTCACTCACTCGCACACTGATTTCAATTCTTAAGCTTGGACCTTCAGAAACTTTCGGACTCTGATCTTCAGCAGGGCCCTAGAGGGAGAAACTCAATCTCCAGATTGATGTCAGTGGGTTTGTCGGGGGCGGATTTCAGTCAGTAGGCTGACATTCCTTTCCTCACGTTCATTTTAGAGGGAGAGTAAGCTTTTGAAGACCCTTTGCATCAAGTTCTTGCAAAGAGTTAGCAGCTTTATCTGTATTATTTTTAAATGAATTAACGATTTTTGTCCATATAAAATTCTGCAAGACCTGTCCATGTAAAAAAAAAAAAAAAAAAAGAAAAAAAGAATGCATTTCATTATATCTAAAATTAAAAAAAAGAAAAATATATATAATATATATTAATTTAATAATATACTGAATGAAAAGTGATCAAAGTAGAAATTACTACAATGGAAATTTATCACGATGATAAACAGAATTAAATTATTTATTCTACATCATTGAATCAGGTTTTTTTTTTTAATGGTTTAGTTTGGCTTTTTTTTTGCTCTGATATTTGATCCAGTGCTGGTGTTGGCCTGATACTGAAACTGAAGATCAGTCTGGTACCATCTCTCACTGTAAGGCTTTGTTGTGAAGATGCTGTGGAGTTTCCCCCGAAGCCTAAAGGAGGGAAACTGTAACAGATATGACCCGAAAACTCATTTCGAGACTGCCGTGCCCCTTTGATGTCCCTCTCTGCTTTGGGCCATTTCCATCCAGGAGAGTCAAAAAAAAAGCTCACTCCTGCAACGTTGCTATGCTGGAACGATGTGCTGATGAATTTGTTGCCACAGCAACAGCCATCCGCACCACTCACTTTTTTCTGATTCCTCTGGATTTAATTCCCCTTCTTGATTTATTCCTCCTCTTGGTAGACCGCTGTCCTCATGGTAAACCTACTCTGAGCTTTATGACAGAGGTGGAGCCACGTCCCTCCTGCGTGTGGACTTTATGGTGAACCTGTTTCTTCTCAGTGGAGATGTTTAGTTTTCTTTAATTTGGCACTGGATCTGTGATGTTAATGTAGCTAAAAATCCAATGATCTGGTGTCAAAATTCTCATCATAATTCAAATTTGATAAATTTAGCAGCCCTTATCCTGACTCCAAACCCAGAAGTTCTGGGAGAACTCCCACATTTAGTCCTATTAATTCCTCGGAGTTGCCAGGGCTCCCCAAATCACAGTCCTCCCAAGTTTAGAAGGTGGAGCCCAGCATGTACCTCCTACCCTTGGAGGAGAGCACTACTGAACGAACCCAGTTGCCTTAGTGTTTAGGGACTAGGTCCCAGGATCAGAAGGTCATGGGTTGCCCTGAGGTACCCTTGAGCATGGTAAGGTCCCCATCACTGGATATGGCTGTTCACTCCTGCACGGTGTGGCGGGTTAAAAACAGATTGCAGAGTAATGGGAGAAGACGTTGGACTTTGGGCCATGGAAGGCTGTGGCATCAGGAACACTATGGCTGTAGGACATATCAGTGACTCTTCCCCACCATGAGGCAGCATCTGCCCGGGGAAAATCCTTGTGTATAGATCGGGACGGGACTTTATAGATTTGGCCGCAATAGTGTTTATTTTTTGAATACAGACCTGGCCAATCCGGCCTCTGAAAAAGGAAGTCACCCCCGGATTTACAATGGGGGGGGAGTGCTATAGATTATTGTAGTAGGGAGCAGGAAATCTGATTCCTGTGTTTTTGTCTAAGTCAGGCTGACCCTCCTCTCTCTATAGACCTGCTGAAATCTTTTCATTGAACTGTAAAAGCCTGCAAACCTGCTTGACTAGATCCGACCCGTCAGCCCTCTCCTCCTCGCTGCATGGCACGCAATGGGGTGCGTGCTCGCGGACACGTTATCTAGCCAGCGTGTTGACATGCGTGCAAGCGGCGCGTGAAGCTGAACACACAGAAGAAGCTGCTGAGAGATCCTGATGTCTGAGAGGAAGGAAAATAAAGCGGAGCGAGTTAAAAACAAGCCGTGCCATCAATATAGACACCACTAAACACGACATCGCATCCAAGTTGGGGCGGCGGTGGCCCAGTGGTGAGGGAGTTGCCCCGGGTCAGAAGATCGTGGGTTTGAGTCCCTCACCAGTAGGTTACCCTGAGGTACCCTTGAGCAAGGTAACGTGCCCGTCACTGCTCCCTGGGCGCTTTCAATAGCTGCCTACTGCTGCATGTGTGTGAATTTCGTTGTGTTGTGCTGTGCTGCGTTTTACAATGACAAGGTAGTCACTTTCACTTTCAAGGCCTGCCTGCAATATTCAACACTTTGCCAGGGAAGTGTTTTTTTGGGTGGAAAACGGGGAACTTGGCCCACTGAAATGTCTCAGCTGTACAGCTTTGTTCCCAGACTGAATATTGTCCCTCTCGAACCCAGGACCTCAAACTGAGCCGCTCCAAGAAGAGCCCGGAGTTGCTTCAGCTCTGACAGCCGGTTGGAGAGTTTCACCGAGTTTCTTTAATGCTTTCCATATGAATGGAGGGATCAGTGACTCAGGTTTATAGGCCTCTTAATCTGCTCTTTAAATCTGCTTGTTAAATTATATTATGATTTAATAAGGAACTGTGGGCGTTAAAAATAAACCAATATGATAGAAAAACAATATAATGTAATACGATATGCTTCCTATCTTAAATCTATAATTATATTTAAACTTTTTTGTATATTTTAGAAACCCGATGGCATTACAAGTATGTTAAGCATTTAAGTATTAAGATGACATTTTAATATATTTTTTTAAATAAGTAAGCAGCCGTCTCTTGGGTAGTTTGGCTTTTACATTTTTATAACTATTATTATTATTATTATTATAATTATTATTTATTATTATTAAGGCCATGTTGATTAGGCCGTTAAAAGGTAAAAAATATTCCACATTGAACTGAAAGGTGCCATTGTGATGACCCCGGTTTGGCTTCAGGAAATTAGGAAAGGGGTTTTGATGAAATTACTCTCAGATTTCAGAGCGGGTTGTACTGAAGTGCTGTAACAGGAGCAGCTTCTCCTGCAGGTTTAGTGTAAATGTGAGGCTCTAATGAAGTGCGAGGTTCTTCCGCATGAGCTCCAGGAGACAAAGGGGTCGGCGTGGAGGTGCGGCATTGGGTTTTGGCACTTTTTGTTCTGATTGGCATTTTATTTGTGTGCGTATCACTTCGGGGGAATGGCGAAGTGGACTCATCCTGCCATCCCATTACAAGAGCTGGATTAAAAAGCTTTATTGCACTTGTTTTTGTTTGTTTTTAATATTTGCATAAGCGTTAAATCATGCGTCTTCACAGAGAAAGATATTTTTCCCCCCAATATTTCATATTTAACTCCTACCAGGGGCGGCGGTGGCCCAGTGGTGAGGGAGTCGCCCCGGATCAGAAGATTGCGGGTTCGATTCCCTCGCCAGTAGGTTGCCCTGAGGTACCCTTGAGCAAGGTACCATCCTCGTCACTGCTCATGCGTTTCACGATGACGAGGGTAGTCACTTTCACTTTACTCTGATCCAAGAGGTCGCTCCAAACTACATATCAAGCAGAGTTGAAGCTTTTTGGGAGTCCAGATGTGCTTCATTGTGAAAGCTACTGAAGCCGAGGAAACACTGAGACTCTGGTGAAGACAGATTCAAGCTCTTCTCCTTTAGACACTTAAGGATTTGCACACCTAAAGGCGGGGCAGAGGGAGAAATGATCGACGCTCAGATTCCGTGCATTTATGGCTCTGGGGCTGAAGCTGTCCCTCAGTTTGTCCAGAGACCTGCAGCCCTTTCCTGAAGGCAGCAGATTGAAAAGCAGGGCGGGTTTCCTCAATGTTGTTGGAGCAGTGGGCGGTGGACGCATGTTGTAGCGAGAATCTGCTGAGCTGTGTTGATTTTGATTTTCTCATTCTGCAGGAACACACACACACACACTCGTAAACACACTCCTCTGGCGGTTCGAAACCAACTGGTCATCAAGGGAGCTGTTATCTCCGGTGTCTTCTTTCAGCTGGGAGCGCCGGGGCTGCAGAAAGGCAGGCTTGTTTGCTCCCACACACTCTGATAATCGCAGTTCTGCTGAATGATCAGGCCGCGGAGACTCCCGGGGGACCCTGTAGCAGCTCCGACCACGGGACAGTGACGGAAGAACCCGAAACTGGGTGGAAATGTGACCCGATTACGATGCTTTTGCAAACATGGGGCAGCGGTGGCCTAGTGGTTCGGGCGTTGGCCACATGATCGGAGGATCGGGGGTTCAAACCCCTTCCCAATAGGTTGCCCTGAGGTACCCTTGAGCAAGGTGCCATCCCCATCACTGCTCCCCGGGCGCTTTCAATAGCTGCCCACTGCTGCACAGTGTTTGTGTGCATGGGTTAAAAGCAGAGGTCCAATTTCGTTGTGGTTCATTGTCTGCTGTGCTTTGACCTCGCAATGACAAGGGTTGTCACTTTCACTTTCACTTTTCATCTGAGATTTGCTAAATCGCACAAATTGTTGTCACAGGTATAAAGACAAACACAAATCAAATGGCAGGACGCAGACCAACTTTTTGTTTTAATTCAGAAAATTATACAAAAGTAATCTTGTGCTTGTGTCGGATCTTTCAGTGCTGTTTTTCTTCCACTCTGCTTTTGGCCTGCGAGCCTCATGGCCATTAACACTGAGTGAGTGATTGTGGACTGAGAAGCCATTTTTCTGATATTTTCAGTGATGATCTGAACATTTTCATTATATGCGGTGTATTGCTGTTTAATGGAAGTTAAAAAAAGAGTCCAAATCAGTATCTGTTACAATTAAACAGAATTATAAGTGGGGCTGAATGAACTGAACGAGACATCTGTTCATTTTGTTCAGTCTTTTTTTTTTTATTTCCCCCCCCAAGAATTCACATTTAGGAAGCAGTGACGTCCTCCACAGTACTTTTGATAATTAAATATAAAGGTTCCTCACTGTTAGATTTTTGTTGATATATCTTACAGTATATATATATATATAATTTTTATTTTATTATATTTTCATATTAGATTTTTAACTTGCTTAAGTACCATTTTAAAATTGAACGCTCAGGCTTGGTCAGTTATATCACTGCTTTGTATCCTCTCGCTGAACCCTGGAGGCATCGCCTCTTGCAGAAATGAAGAGGTTCATTTTAAGTGTGCAAACACTTGGTGTTTATTCGCTGTGGGAGGCAGATCCAGCCCGGCTCTGAAAACATGGAGTGGTGGCTGGAGTGAGTGAAAGTGCTTCATCCTTCCCCCCCGATGCTAATTTGGTCTTCGCTTGTGTCCTGACTCCTGTCTGAACCCCACTTGCTGCCCCAGTCCAGGCCATTTGAGCTGAACGTTGCATAAAAGCTAATATTTGGGAATGGCCGTCTCCTGAGCCACTGGGTGCTGTTGCTAGGTGAAGAGGTGTTCAGGTTTTAACGCTGGTGTCTAAACTGCTCATCATATACCTCAACACGCATCTCCTCCATCTCTTCATTCTAGCTCCTCATAACACATCAGCTTGATAGGAAATCAAAAATAAGGTAGAGGTATATAAGCGAGACCTGCCATTGGTCAGGCCTTCAGTAGCTGGACTGAAGACCTAGGTGTCAGATTTTCCAACAGAATCAACCAATCAGGTTCTAGTTTACCATGGGTGGGACCAGTTCTATGAGGGAAAACATCGGTGTGGACCTTCTGAAAGTTCTGAAAGTCACCGACTGTGAATCCGAGCTGCAGTCTAACCAGAAGGTTGGATGGCAAACAGCAGCAAGACTCTTTACTGAAGGAGTCCCTCCAGAAACGCAACATACAGGCTTTAAATGTTGAAGCTCATAACAGACGCAGAAGGTCAGTTACAAACTTTGGATCACTCTGTTTGAAAGAGAACATGCTAATGTTGCTAAATAAGAAGGATTAGAAAGATTCAGTTGTAATTGTGTAGCGGTGGTCTAGTGGTTGGGGACTAGGCCCAGGATCGGAAGGTCATGGATTTGAGTCACGGACCAGTTGGTTGCCCTGAGGTACCCTTGAGCAAGGTACCATCCCCATCACTGTTCCCCAGGAGAGGAGGGCTTGCAACCAGGGGGGTTTGCAGGGAGGTTTGACTGGTAGGCAGTATTTTTATTTCATTTCATCTTTATGCATCGTGATCTAATGGCACCCCCATTAGGCTGTGAGGGTTACTGTATGCGAGGAGGTGTGGAAGTCCTAATAAATCACATCAAAGCTTATTTCTAGTTTGCATGATCCGAACAGTGATCAGTTTACTGGGTGATTTAAAGTCATCTTGCAGCATCTTTCACCACACGCAATAGGGCTTCATTTTCTGGAAATATAGGGTTTTCTTCTGCTTTTTGCACAAAAGGAAGTAGAGGAGCCTGCCTGTGGGACGGCCTATGTGTGCAGGTAGTCTCATTGTGTCTCTTCCTGTCTCTCTGTTTCTTTTTCTGTCTCTGCTGCTTTAACGTCCCTCCATTTGTCTTTCTGCAGAGGTAACCTCACGTTACCCAAGATCCCGGAGTCTAACATGGCTCTCAGTGTGCTGGGGGTGTTCCTGGGATTGCTGCTGGAAGTTTCTGCTCATGGTCCCTCCAGCGTGCCCCGGAGCTCTTGGAGACATGAAGGTAGATGCTTAATTTTTATGCTTAATTTTTTTAATCAGTAAAATTATGCACAAATAAAACCCATTCGTACCGGCTGAAGTCCATCAAGGTCTTCTGTGGGTTGATCTCTGTTGGGTTAAGTAGTTTCTCATTCACTTTATGATGGTGGTCTCTCTGGTATGTGGTTTAGAGGTTATTACAGTAATCATAAAGCAGTTGGTTTGATAGTAGCAGTTCTTTTGTGCAGCCTGATTCAGGCAATGACAGTGGATCCATTTGGGCTTATTGTTGAAATGTCCAGGCTTTGTCCCACTGTAGACCGTTTTTAAGAGCCCATGTCCTACATTTTCATTTCAACTTGATCTTCACCAAAATACTGGTAATTAGTTTTTGTTTTTATTTTCGTTTGTTTTTTTTATGTTTTTTTTAAACTAAAGAATTAAACTGGCTATTTTGGTTACTGTGCCTTTAAGACTGACATATATGTAAATAAACTCTGCAATTGGTCAAACTGTTTTGTGCCTCACACTCAAAAAGAAGAAGCAAAAAAATAGTCATGCAGGTCTTTAGTGGAAAATAGTAACTTTGCACTTTACACCCCAGTTTTTGGACTGGGGTGTACATTTTTGTGAGTATTTACGCTTCATTTTATCTTACTTTAATCGCAGAGAAAAATAATGAAAGCTTGGTTTTCGATAATAAAAGTCCTTAAAATTAACATATCTTCTGACCTCTCACAGACCGCCGGTTACATCAGTGCTTTCTGGTTTTAGCAAACACCCTCTTTACCCTCCAGAAGTAAAGAAATGTGGGTAAAACTTACACTGATAGAATTAAAACAACTGATTCAAGTTCTTATACAAGTGAAAATCTTGAAAGTAAAAGTATGAAAGTAAAAAGTACTGGAATGTACTGAGAGCATAAAAGTAAAATGTACTGGAATGTACTGAGAGCATAAAAGTGGAATGTACTGAGAGTATAAAAGTAAAATGTACTGAGAGTATAAAAGTAAAATGTACTGAGAGTATAAAAGTAAAATGTACTGAGAGTGTCTCCTTTTGAAGGCATTTCTTGCAGATCATGGGTTTGATTCCCCGACCAATAAGTTACCTTGAGGTACCCTGGAGCAAGGTACCGTTACCATCACTGCTCCCTGGGTGCTGGATATGGCTGCCCTCTGCTGCACAACAGTCACTCTCACTTTCTTGCTGTGATTTGATTTATGTATATCCTGCATTGTTTTTGAACAAAATTGTTGCATCCTGATTGGTCAGGAAACTCATGTTGCAGACCTCAGCAGTGTCCGTACAGTCCGTTTCACTAAAATGGGCTACGGTTTTGTTCCGTGGTGTCTTGGACGGCATGTCCAGATGCTTTGCTCAACCTGGAGTCAGTGATGTTTGTCCTTGACTCGTTAGTTTGGCTGAATTTGGGCGCTTCTTGAACGTTTAGTTTCTCGCTCTGTGCCACCTGCAGTGCCCTCTTATCTGATTGCCAGTTTTGACGGGAACCTTTTTAGAAGCAGCTGAGGTTTTTAATGTGACAGGAAGTGGAGTATAAAATATCAGTGATGGGTGGCATCTGCACCAAGTAAAAATGGAGACGTAGTCTCAGTTTCACATTTCGGCATCCGTTTTCCATCTGGACACACACGTGGAACCCGAGAGACTTATCTGACACACACACACACACACACACACACACACACACGTACACGGCCAAGAACAAACTACAGCAACACACATCAATTCATTCCTCCGACTCGACGCAAGTTCTGACACAAAAATGTAAATCAAGAAAAACATCTTGATTCAATAGCGGAGCAAAAAATCTGCACTGACTCCAGATGTGGCCGATCAGTCAAGACATGCTTGAGTCCAGTTTTTGCTTCTTTTAACTTTGAGCTATGAGACTCTCATCCAGCTCTTCATTAAGCAAACTTGTGGGTGTGGTTTACACTCCGGTTCGGGTTCGCAGGCAGGTCCAGATTTCTGAACTTTAGAGGATTGTTGAGAACATCCTTAAAAGTTCATGTTTACAAGTGACCGTAAGTCATACTGTGTCCTAAACCACACCCACAGGTCTGTTCCACCTTAATGAAGAGCTGCTGCTGCTGCTGCTTTTTTCAGCTACAGCAGATCACCACAGCGGATCATCCGTCTCCATTTCTTCCAGTCCTCTGTATCTTCCTCCTTCAAAGCGACCACATGCATGTCCTCTCTCACCATTAACCTCCTCTTTGCTCTTCCTCTTCTCCTCTTTCCTGGCAGCTCCATCTTCAGCACTCTCCTCCCCATATAATCCTCGTCTCTCCTCTGGACACGTCCAAACCAGCACAAGCTTGCTTCTCTAACTTTGTCTCCAAAACGTCTTAATGAAGCTGGATGCATTTTTAAAATTTTTTTTTTTTCTATTTTTTTCACCTCAAAAGGGTTCATATTGACGCTCAGTTAGACCTTCGTAGCCCCAGTTCTACACTAAACAGCAGGTCCTTTTCATTTATGGCACTTAATTGTCATTATTTTTGTCTTTAATGGCAAAAGGTTTTGTTGACCCCTCAGAAGAGTATTTGGTTGCTTTTGCATTACTTTGTTTTAAGACTTTGTGCAGGATAGAGAGTCCGGTATCCTTTTTTTCTGCACAGCTTATATTAATATATTTTTTAACTTTAAGCAGTTGTATAAAAACATTTTTAATTAGTCTCAAACCTTTCTGAGAGCTTCAAATGCTGGTGATTAAAACCGATTATCGATTATCTTTTTTTAGCATTTTAATATCGGTATGAAATTCTGCATGAGGGGCACCTAACGAAGCTTTTCTACCATCCGATACCATGAACACACCAAAGCTTCCATTTAAGGGTTTGCTCTTTGTTACCATGGAGATGGGTTGGCACATTGAGCGCACAGCATTTACTCACACACTCTCACACACTCACAATGCCAAAAATACTGGCGTTTTATTGTTGTAGATCAAGCAGAATCATGGAGTTAGCATTTTTGGAGTTACACATTATCATTTGGTTCCTCTGAATATGAGTATTACTGCTCTCCTCTGCAAATTGGAAGATTCTAAACCTTTTCTAATGGAAGTTCTCCATCTCATGTTTGGATCTTGCTTGAACTTTAACCCTGCGTGTGTGTGTTCCAGATGTGAGCTTGGTGGAGTTTTCCGAGCCAGGGGTGTTCAACTACTCCACCCTGTTGCTGAGTGAAGAGAGGGAAGCGCTGTTCGTCGGGGCCAGGGAGGCCGTCTTTGAGCTCAACATCAACAACGTGTCCATCAAGAACAACCAGGTGAGGGACGCCTCACACATAGTCCCAATATTTTTGCTGGAGCAACATGGAACATTTCTAAGAGAATGAAACAGCATCCTAAATTTTGAACGTAACTTGCAGAGAATAAAATATTTGAGTTGGGACGTTCGCTGAGAAATTTCGACGGGTTGCAAACAGCTGCTGGCTTTTTCAGATCATTTTCTTCTTTTAATGTTGGTCCATCAGGAAAAAAAGTTTGACCTCCTGCAGGAATACAAGGCAGTAAATCTGTCCACTCTGTCTAGTGGTATGTAGGGTGGTCCTCCCTCTTGGGGTGGAATAAAATAGAACTCCAGATCAGCGTCCCACCCCAGACTGCGTTAAATCGCAATGAAAGTTCAAGTTAAACAAGTTCAAGCTGTGATTTTGAAATGTTTTATTAAAAAAAAACGGACAAAAAGTCAAATTAAATTTCAAAAGACCACCTAGGGTTGTAGGAATAAACACAAAGTGCACTCCAGGCTGTGTCCTCTTGAGTGAAAACTCTGTCTGTGAACGTAGGTGATCTGGAGCGTTCCTGAGCAACACATGAGCATGTGCATCTTGAAGGGGAAATCTAAAGAGGTGAGGTGTTTAAGAACTCTTTGCTTTTTAAGGAATGTTTTAATTCTGAGTGGTTCGTTCAGTTCGACTCACCGTCTTGTTCCTGTGTGTTGCAGACGGACTGTCTAAACTACATTCGGGTTCTCCAGGTGTTGGACGAAGACACCCTGTATGTGTGTGGGACCCATGCGTTTCAGCCGTACTGTGACTACCTGGTGTGTATTCTAGTCTTCAAGCAAAAGATGCTGAGCTTTCAAGAACCGGGTACCGAGATGCACGAAGGGGGATTCTAGTTCAGTGATAAAATTTAGAAATGTGGACAAAATACTCTGTTGTAGATGTTGTATTGATTGATTGGCCTTCATAACCACAATCGGGTCATTGATTCCTAGTATGCAAAAAAGAAACAAACACACTGCAGAAATATTATTTCGTTAAACTGTGCATCTCTGTCATATCGAGGATTAAATGAAAGAAGCAGGATCATAGGTTGGTTAATCCACATCACTGCGTGGATTAACCAACACAAAACTATCAAACTGAGAAAATGAGAGACAACAACACTGTCCTTCAGGAAGATCTGGAGAACTGCTCAGGTACAGAGACTGGACTGAACATGAGAGACAACAACACTGTCCTTCAGGAAGATCTGGAGAACTGTTCCTCAACAGGATATTAAAAATACAAGAAAGTCTGAATATTTAGACACAACTCCAGAATCTACAAAATTAAAAATTATGATTACAGAACTTTTAGGCAGCATAAATGTGTTGGTAGGGACAGAGGAAGACATAGTGAGTCTGCAGAAAGGAAAAAAAAAAGTGGGGAGGAAGTGAGCTTGTTCAACACTTTTTATACCCCTGTGTCTTTTTCTGTTTTTCCTCTCTCTCTCTCTCTCTCTCTCTCT